>CM055119.1:243856175-243996175 GCA_029206835.1 Rana muscosa
AAGTGAACCACTCTTAACCAAATCTGAGAAATGGTAATCATCCATCCCACAAGAGAGGTCGCTACGCATCACCTCCACAGGAAAGAGAAGACTCCATGGACTGACAGAAGTCTCAAAATGATCATTTGGCTCATTCCTTACCCAGATACTAGTCTTTTTAAAAAGACTTGTTGTGCAACAAAATGCACTTACTAACTAATTAATGCACATTACTAAGTTTTACCACATATGCAGTTTTATTTTACTCGTTGCTCCCCAAAATCACATGCGCAATGTTTGCTCAAGTTTTCTTTTAGTTCAGTTTAAGTTTCAAGTTTTTCACTATAAAAGCTCTAATGCCTTTGCATAGCTTAAGGTATCAGCATGGATATTGAATCCAGACTTCCTGGTCCCATATAAGAGGCATGTATACAAGTCCTACATAGATTCATTAAAGACATAGGTCTTACATCTTCTACTAGTTCCCCCCTTTCAAATGCTAAGAAAACGGAAGACCCTAAAATTCCAATTGGGAAATTATAAATTTCTCTTAGGAGATTCTGGTCAGTATTTCTACCAGCCAGAACTTTAGATATACCCCCTATATTAAAAAGGGGGCCCTCTAGACCCTGCTCTAACCTCATCCCTTATTACTACTCTAAGTGTAGGTTACCTTCCCACTAGGACATCTTGGGGCAATCAGCTATCTCATCTAACGTCAATACCTTTATAGTCCCTCCCCTGGTGTATTTATATACAATACTAATAGTTTTAATACAAGTTACAAAGTTTACAATATTGTACATTAATGTACTGTTCTTTTCAGACGGCTCTCCCCCCTTGAACGGGAGATCCGTGCGCTTCACTTAGCCTCCCTCACCCGGCCACATATAATATGTGGAAGTCTGACGGAGACACCCTTTCCCCAGTGGGTGATTTTTGTCCCCACTCGCGGGAAACACTTGTGTCTTTATGTTGGTATATATTTTATTTTTTCTAATTATTAGTCTTTCATTTCTTTCTCTCACTCTAGTACTCATCTTCAATCTTCCTTTTCTCCCCCTCTTCGGGTTCACTTGGATGGCATAAAATGACCTGAATAACCTGGTAACGGGTAAGTCCCCTTTGTCCATCCGACTACCATGGCACCATTAAACATTCTGTCCCTGAATGTTCATGGACTAAACATCCCCCAGAAACGAACCAACGCATTCCGTACATTTCATGCCAGAAAAGGCTCACGTAGTTTGCTTACAAGAAACCCATTTCACGAATACCTCCACACCAAAATGTATTTCCAATTTCTATCCGCAAACATATACGGCCTCGGCTGCCTCCAATCAACGGGGCACTCTCATAGCCTTTCATCGCTCTACCCCATTTACACTCCACCTCAAATAAAAAGATCCTGAAGGACGTTATCTAATTCTTACGGGCCACATTGTTGACCAGGCAATAACAGTAGTTTCCTACTATGCACCAAATAAAACCACCAAATCCATTTATGTCACACCTACTACAAGTTGTGAATGATCATAAGATAGGAACAGTTATGCTGTGTGGTGACTAACCAGGTCCTCCTCCCATTTCTGGATAAATCCCCATACACACCATCCCAAATTGCATCTAAATTTTTTTTCACAAATTCTATCCAAATACAACTTGGTTGATTCATGGAGAGAAGTTAATCCTACTAAACGGAAATATACATATTACTCCCACCCACATAAAACATTTTCAAGGATTGACCACATATTCCTGACCATAGGTATGCTCCCTGAAATCATTGCAGCAGATATAGTCCCTATCCGATTGTCCGACCATAATGCAGTACTTACTTCCATTAAATCAACATTACCCAAAGGCCACGACCCTACTTGGAATCTCCCAGATATCCTACTCAAACACCCATCTCATCGCCAAGCCATTGAACAAGCCATTAAAGAATATATAACCCTCAATTCTAGCCCAGAAATTAGTACACCAACTCTTTGGGAAGCCCATAAACCAGTTATACGTAACACAATTCAGAAACAATCAGCCATATTCAAACGCGAACGGAAAACACTGGCTCGTAAACTGGAAAAGGAATTTAATACAGCCTTCATAGCCCATCAAGACAATCTATCAACATTAACAAAATCCCGATTAGACAAGACTCGAGTTGCATACGATCTATTTCTTACTGAAGCAGTGGAAAAATCCTATAAACGTTCAAGACACAACTATTTCATGAAAGCCAATAAATCGGGTACCTACCTTGCACGTACACTCAATTCTCTGAACAAACCCTTCAAACCAATTCGCCTAAAACTGGCAAAAGATGTCTACACTTGCAACCCCAACAAAATAGTTAAGAAATTTAATTCCCATCTGACCTCATTATATACTTCCTCCAATAACTTCAACCCGGAAACAGCAGATGCATTTTTCTCTGATATAAATTTACCAGAACTTTCCCTTGACCAAAAGAAGTTATTGGAAGAAAATATTACACCTAATGAGGTCGTTAAGGCCATCAAAGATCTTAAAATTAATAAAGAGGCCAGGCCCAGATGGCTACTCAACCTTATATTACAGAACCTACACAGATATATCCCCAATCTTAGCGGAAGCTTTCAATGTATTATTAGAAAGGAAATCTTTTAGACAAGAAACTTTAACCGCCATTATTTGCACGATTCCTAAACCTCTTACTGATGATACCTTCTGAACTTAGAGATTAAACTTCTAGCCGAATATTAATGAATATTAGCCAAAAGACTGAATAGCATAATAGGTAGGATTCATGCCAAATAGCAGGCGAGTGACAATGTCCGTCGGGCTGTATTGCTAGCTCACATAGCTAAAAACCGCCATATACCCTCCTGTTTTCTATCCCTAGATATAAAAAAAAGCTTTCGACTCCATATCGTGGCCTTACCTCCACTACACATTGCAAAAATGGGGCTTTGGCCCTCACTTCCTAACATGGATCGCAGCGCTTTACAACAGACCAATCGCATATATTAAATATGCAGGATACAAATCGAATTCCTTTAATATAGAAAGAGGAACGCGCCAGGGATGCCCACTTTCCCCCCTTCTATTTGCCCTCCTAATAGAACCCCTAGCCCAAAGAATCCGCACAGATCCAACAATTACAGGCATAGAAACTGCTGGATACCATCATAAATTATGTCTATTTGCGGATGACATACTCCTATTTCTATCATCCCCACAAGGTTCTGGTCCTAGCCTACTGCTCATTTTAGACAAATTTGCAATGATTTCGGGGCTTAAAATAAATCTCAAAAAATCCAAGGCCCTAGATATATCCCTCTCCAAAGTGGAATCCGACTCCGCCAAAAATGCACTTCCTTTTATATGGACTGAGAGGTCAATCCCCTATTTAGGGATTCACCTAACAGCCTCATATTCAGATCTTTTTACAGCAAACTATCCCCCACTACTCAAACAAAACACTTTTACAACAATGGTCACATCTCCCAATTTCATGGATAGGTAAAATTAATGCAGTCAAAATGACAATCCTCCCAAAACTACTTTACTTATTTAGAGTCTTACTGATCCCTATCCCACCTTACTAGCTTAGAATTCTCCAAAGACTAACATCAACATTTGTCTGGGGCTCCAAAAAAGCCTGTGTATCGCTACATACAGTACACTTACCAAAACTCAAAGGAGGCTTTGGGTTTCTGAACTTCGCTAACTATTATAGAGCCGCACACATTGCTAGCCTCACTAAAAATGCCACATATGAAATACCCCTATGGGTAATAGAAGCGGCAGAATGTGACCCTCTTTCTATTTCCAACCTATTATGGCTCCTACCTAAGGAACGGAAAACCCTACATGACCCCATTACTAAATACTTTTTAACTATAATGGGACAAACTTAGAGTTAAACATCAGTTACAATCTTCTCACAATCCTCTCTGGTCATTCCTGAAAAACACTGCTTTCTACCCAGCATGGGTCTCTCCTAAATTATTTCATGTCTGGAATTCATTAAATATTACTCGGCTTAGTAACTTAACTCCTCCTTCATCCTTCCATACATTTCCTATACTCTGACACCTACAACCTACCAAACTCTGAACTTTTCAGATACCTCCAAATTAAAAACTTTTACGCACCTTTGCTAAATACAGATGTCTCTTTAACCCAACTTACGATTTTTGAATCTGCATGCATGAAAGATCCTCACTTAAGAGGCATAATATCTTCTATATACTCCCACATTTCCACTTATCCCGGTTTAGATAAACCACCTTATGCATGTAAATAGGAGGGAGGAGGACCTGAGGAGAACATTTGATATGAATGATTGGTCCAAAATATGGTCTGTAACAAAATGTTCTTCACCAAATATCCTGGCGGTTGAAACCAATTACAAAGTTTTGTCTCGTTGGTATCTCGTTCCCTCCAGATTGGCCAAATTCACACCAGACAGGCCAATGCTTTCGGGGCTGCCCAGATCCGGGCACCCACTTACACATTTGGTGGTCCTGCCCGTTGGTACAATTATATTGGGAACGGATATTTGAAACTGCCTCCAAGATATTTGGTCTCACTGCGCAACCAGACCCTGCCACAGCCTTGCTCAATCTAAAACCCGATCTCATTACACAAACAATTCAAACTCCTCATTCAATTTCTTACAGCAGCAAAGCAAACAATAGCAAAGGCATGGAGGACCCCTAAATTGGAGATATCCGAGACCATAAACAGAGTAAATGATTTCATGTCTCAGGCCAAAATGTTAGCTATTGAAAGAGATCAAATTCCAGCCTTTGAAAAGATCTGGAATCCTTAGATTAAATTTCACCTACCTTCTATCAGTGACAACTCGATTCTTATGCCGTGGTAGCCGGAGGACTCAATCGGTTAAACTTAACTAACTACTAAACCAAATTTCTGGAGCTTGGGAGCTACCCTGCTCAATATAGTGAACATTGTGTTTTGCTTAAACCCTCAAGCCGCGGACCGATTCATTCATGTGGACTCCTACACTCCTCTCCCCCCCCCCCCCGGTTTCCTACTATCCTATCCCATCTATTTTATTTTATGTTATCCAACTTTATTTTACCCTATTTTATTTTGATATCTTTACTTCTTTTCTCTATTATTATTACTTCTTAACGCACCTTATCGAAGCAACAACAAAGTATTACTCTACATTACTTTATTTCGAAGATACAGATCAATTTATAATTAATAAGTTCAATATTTCTTTCAACTACAGTCTTGAATATATTAGTACAAGGATTTATTTACTTTGTCTCATTTAAGTCTTTATAATTTTTCATCAAGATATATACTGTAGACCATATTTGTTATTTTTCTATATTTGAAGTAGTTGGACAAATAACCTGTATTACATATGATTTGTATATGACTAATATATATGTCCAATAAAATACTTTGACAAGAACATTTTTTTTTTTTAATTCGTTTTTCTGGATTTTTTGTTGCTATTCTGTCTCTCACAGTTAAAATAAACCCACCATTAAAATTATAGACTGATCAGTGGGAAAACGTACAAAATCAGCAGGGGATTAAATAGGATTTTTTTGTACTCACCGTAAAATCCTTTTCTCTGTCGTCCATGGCCTTCTCAATCATTGACATATGGGTTATGTTCCTGTTCATAGGAGCGGACTAGGCAGAACATGTTAAAAGTTTAAACACGTTACATTAATCAGAGTTGAACAGACATAACCCTCTGCCCTGCAGTCAGCAGCTCAGTTCGTAACAAGCAGTACAAACCTAAAAAAGGAGGGGTGGGTGCTGTGTCCGTCCATGGACGTCAGAGAAAAGGATTTTACGGTGAGTACAAAAAATCCTATTTTCTCCTTTCGTCCATGGACGGACACAGCCTTCTCAATCATTGACATATGGGACCTCCCCAAGAAGTGTAAAAAAAAACGAGGGGTGGGAACAGCATCAAAAACAACTAACTTCACTTCAAATAAGCAGAGATCCTTAACGGAGGAGTTGCAACCTCAAACAGCCGCCTGCAAAACCTTGCGGCCGAAGGAAGCATCTGAAGATGCACTCACATTAACCTTGTAAAATTTTGAGAAAGTGTGCACGGACGACCAGGTCGCTGCCTTGCACACCTGTGAGACAGACCCTTGATGTCGGAAAGCCCAGGAAGCACCAATTGCCCTGGTTGAATGTGCCGTGACCAGAAAGGGGGGCGCCAGCCCCTTAAGGGCATAGGCCTGAATGACGGTCTGTATGATCCACCAAGAAATGGTGGCCGACGAGACGGCCAGGCCCTTTTGTGGACCAGACACCGACACAAACAGCGAGTCAGACCTCCGAAATGGAGCCTTAACAGACAAATACACCCACAGGGCACGTACCACATCTAAAGTATGGAGCGCAGTCTCTCTGGGATGCGACGGCCGAGGACACAAGGAAGGTAGCACAATGTCCTCATTTAGATGAAAGGCCGAAACTACCTTTGGAAGGAAAGAGGGCTGCGGGTGTAGCTTTCTTAACATGCTCCATACATAGAATGAACTCAGTTCATCATTAGCTACATATTGATAACCAAGAGCATTTATGACTTTTTCTCAATACCGGTAGTATATACAAGATCTTTAGCGGATGCATGTTTGTGATGTGTATGGTCGACTGGGTGGCCACCCCTGTTTAAAGTTCCATTTTTGACTAGTCTTATTTTATATTAGGTGTTTATTATATGGTGTTTTTTTCATTACTATTAAATTTGCTTTCTTTACTTCCATAATTGCGGTTTACTTATATTTAGTCCATATAATTAACTGAGCCTTGTTGAAGAATAATGTCTGTTGGGGACTCCCGATTCCCCAAAATCTCTCTCTTTTTCACATATGCGGGTGTAGCACCGCCTTATCCTTATGTAGTGCCAAGTAGGGTGACTTGCAAGACAAGGCCACCAATTCAGAAACCCTTTTGACAGATGTAATGGCCACTAGAAAGGCCCCCTTCTGAGATAGTGTCAAGAGAGGAATCTCTGATGTTCTCAAAAGGAGGTTCCTGAAGAACCGAGAGCACCAGATTTAAATCCCATGGAGGAAGAGGTGGTCTAATAAGGGGAGCCACATGTCGAACCCCCTGCACAAAAGTACCCACCAGGGAATGAGACGCCAAAGGCCGTTGAAAAAAAACAGCCAAGGCTGAAATATGACCTTTAATGGCGCTTAAGGCAAGTTTCTGATCCACTCCACGCTGTAAAAACAGCAGGTTCCTGGAAACCGAATACGTCAGTGGACGGCACTCCATCTCTTCACACAGAGATGTAGGCATTCCAAGTACAATGGTAGATCTTCCTGGAAGAAGACTTCTGTGCCCTCAGCATGGTTGAAATGACCGAATCCGAAAGACCTCGGTCCCTTAGCACCTGGCTTTCAATAGCCATGCCGTTAAAGCCAGCGTCTGTAAAGCAGGATGAAGTATGGGACCTTGAGACAGAAAGTCCTCCCGCATTGGTAACCTCCAGGGTACATCCACCACCAGGCGCACGAGGTCGGCGTACCAATGACGCCGGGGCCAATCTGGAGCAATTAGAATCACCGGGATCCCCTCGGTCTCCACTCTGCGGAGCAGACTAGGAAGCAACTTCAGTGGGGGACAGACATAAATTAGCCGATACTGGCCCCATGGGGCCACCAACACGCCTGCCCAGGGATCTCTAAACCTGGCCACGAATCTCGACACCTTGCGATTGAGTCGAGAGGCCAGGAGATCCACGTCTGGCGTACCCAACCTCCGGCAAAGGAGTTGAAACACCTCCGGGTGCAAGGACCATTCCCCCTGGTCTAGCATCTGGCGACTCAGATAGTCCGCCTGCCAGTTTTGTACGCCTGGAATGTAGACGGCCGACGCGCTTCTTTCCGCCCACTGCAGGATGTGAGCGACCTCGGACGCTGTAGCCAAGCTCCTTGTCGTCGTCCCCCAATGGTTGACACAAGCCACCGCCGTGGCGTTGTCTGACTGACTCCTGATCGGGCGTCCCTGTAGTCTCCTCGACCACGAGGGGAGAGACAGTCTGATCGCCTGAAGTTCCAGCACATTGATCGACAGACGGGATTCATCCGGAGTCCAGCGTCCCTGGGCCGACAGGACTCCCCAGACTCACCAACCTGTGAGGCTGGCGACCGTCGTAATTACAGTCCAATGGAAGGGAAGGAACGACTTCCCGGACTGAAGAGCCCGGGATCTCAGCCACCAACTCAGAGAAGCCCTGAATCTGATGATCCAGAGACAATGAAGATTTGTTCCATTTGGACAGGATCTCGTCCTACAAGACACAAGTGTGGAATTGGGCATATGGTACTGCCTCGAAGGAGGCTACCATGATACCCAGAACTCGCACGCAAAAGCGAAGAGACAACCATTTGCAGGATGTCAACAACCTCACCACAGACTGGAGTGTCTGCAATTTTTCCAAAGGAAGGAAGACTCTCGCCTCCTTGGAGTCCAGAATCAACCCTAGGTACTCCAAATGCTGAGTCGGTGTCAGGACCGACTTCTGAATGTTTAACACCTAACCAAATTCTCAGAGGGCCTGACTGGCGATAGCCACATCTTCCTCCAATTCTGAGCCAGAAGCTGCTCTCAGAAGAAGATCGTCTAAGTAGCCCACGATAGCAATGCCTCGTTGTCTCAGGAAAGCCAGAATCGGGGCGAGCACCTTGGTGAAAACCCTCGGTGCTGAAGCTAGGCCAAAGGGAAGAGCCACAAACTGATAGTGGTCTTCGCCGATTTCAAAGCGCAGAAACCTCTGGTGTCTTGTGCAGATTGGGACATGCAAGTATGCGTCCTTGATGTCCAGGGATGCCAGAAAGTCCCCCGGATGGAGCGCAGCAACCACCGAACGAATGGACTCCATGCGGAACTTCCGAACGTTTACAAAAGACATTTAAGGCTTTGAGGTCCAAGATCGGACGGACTCCGTCCTTCTTTGGGACCACAAACCGATTTGAATAAAAACCCTGAAACCTCTCTTCCAGTGGTACAGGTAATATCACTCCGGCCCCTAGCAAATCTTGCACTGCCCCCAAAAGGGCAGACCGACGAGCCAGAAGAAGAGGGAGATTTGAGGGAAAGAATCTGTTCGGCAGACAGGAATGAAACTCGATCTTGTACCCCGAAGTGACCACCTCGCAGACCCACTGGTCGGAGAGCAGGGAGGTCCATTGTGCCGTGAACCTGCAAAGCCGTCCCCTCCACCCATGAGTCAGGCGGGGGCAAAACTTCATGCACTGGCAGGCTTGCTTGTTGGGCTTGCGCACCCAGGGACGCTTCTATCCCCCAGCTGGACCCTTTTCAGCTTGGGAAGGTCTACCCGCGGACCCTGACCTGACGAAAATACCGCTTCTGCGCGGGAAAGGAAGGACCCGGCTTACAGCGCGGCTCCTTCCCCCTTAGTGGACTGAGAGAGAAGTGTGCTCTTACCTCCAGTGACATCCTTAATAATGTCATCCAGCGAGGTACCAAAAAGCCTCCCACCCTTGAAGGGCAAGTCTGCCAAGGCTTTCTTAGAAGCCTGGTCAGCGGACCAGCATTTTAGCCAAATTAGGCGGCACATTACCACCGCAGATACAGAGGCCCTGGAGATTAAGGTGGCTGCATCCAGAGTGGCATCACAGACATACACAAGGCCCTGCACCAACTGGTCGGCCAGTCATACACTCCAGAGCGAGCTGATGTTCCTCCACAGTCTGGTGGAAAATCTTTGCCCAGTCAGTGAGCGCCTGAGACACGAAGGTAGCAGCCACAATAGGCCACAACGCAGACCCCAGCAAGGTGAATATAGACCTGCTCAGTGCCTCAGACCTCCTATCAGTATGGTCCTTAAATGCAGGGGTCCCCTCTACAGGGAGAGTGGTTACTTTATTTAACCGAGCGACCGGGGGGGTCAACAACCGGAGGGAGAAGCCCATTTTTTCAAAAGGCTCTCCTCAAAAGGATACCTGACCGCCAGGCTCTGAGGGACCACAAAAGGACTTCTGCGGCTTTTCCCATTCCTTATCTATGAATTTATCAAAGAAGGACACATAGGGAAACACCTTCACAGAGCGGGTCAATTTGTGCGACCCAAAAGAGACTGACCCCCTCCGTGGACACCTCAGCTGCACCTTCCAGCTTAAGGGAGTCCCTCACAGCATTGATAAGCGCACCCACAAGTGCCCTGTCATGTGCTGCCCCGGATGAAGGGTCTTCCTCACAAGAAAGGTCCTGTTCCGCATCCTCTGATAACCCAGGACCGGAGTCCTGTGCCGCAGCTAGGCCCGGGTCTGAGTCAGAGCATTCCCCTGGGGATAGCGGAGGGAGGGGGCGCTTTTTACCCCCCTTATGCTCGCACGCCAATTTCTCCCTGGCAACAAATGGTTCCAGGACTGCCGACAAAGCGTCCATGGTCACCGCAGGTGCAGGGGCACCGGCTGCCGCCTCTGGCATGTTTGGGGAAGAAGGGCCAGACACCGTCTCCATTACGGATGGCTCTCAGGGACTCAGACAAAAACTGAAAAGTCCACCCTCCTTGCTGCACTGACCAAGGGGGGGGGGTTACCCAGGGGACTCCCCACCCAGAGGAGACCGCTCAGCGCAGCTGCCCGCCTCCATCTGTACACAGCGCGTGTGAGGTGAAAACCGTGGGGAGAATTGTGCTGCGCGCTTTACATGAAGCCAGCACTAGAGGCCAAAACCACATCCAAAATGGCCGCCAGCAAGAAAAGGGCACTGTAACGATATCACGCACTGGACACACGAATAGCTGTAGCTAGTGGCCATGTTTGAAACCGTACGGCAGCCATGACAGCCTAGCTAACAGTGTAAGTTTGCAGTACAAATGAACTCACTCCCTCCTCCCTTATTCTAAGGAATTCATAGGCTTAATACTTCAAACAAGCTATTATCTCAACAGAGAACGCTAGGCCTGAAAAAAATTGGATTTTTTTTGTACTCACCATAAAATCCTTTTCTCTGACGTCCATGGACTGACACAGCATCTTCAATCTTGACAAAGTGGGTTATGTTCCTTAAATGCAGGGGTCCCCTCTACAGGGAGAGTGGTTACTTTATTTATTTTTCTCATAGGAGAAGATTAGGCAGTATGTTAGATGTTTTAACATACATTCCAAAACCACAGCTGAACAGCCCCGCCCAGGGGGCGGTCCCTCCGGACATAACCCTCCTACCTGCAGCCTCAGTTTGTAGTAAAGCAGTACAAACTTAAAGAAAGGAGGGGTGGGTGCTGTGTCAGTCCATGGACGTCAGAGAAAAGGAGTACAAAAAAAATCCTATTTTCTCTTACCGTCCATGGACTGACACAGCATCTTCAATCTTGACAAAGTCGGACGTCCGAAAGCAGTGTTAAAGAACGAGGGGTGGGAACAGTATAAAGAAAAAAAAACAAAAACTACACCCCAAACAAGCAGAGCTCCTCAACGGAGGAGTTGCAACATTAAACATCCGCATGCAAAACCTTGCGGCCGAAGGAAACATCAGAAGATGCAGCCACATCAACCTTATAGAACTTTGAAAAGGTATGTGCGGATGACCAGGTCGCCACCTCGCACACTTGTGCAACAGACGCTTGATGTCGGAAAGCCCAGGAAGCACCAATTGCCCTGGTTGAATGCGCCGTAACCGGAAAATGAGGCGCCCACCCCTTAAGGGCATAGGCCTGTATGACGGTCTGCCTGATCCACCAATAAATGGTGGCAGACGTAAGCGCTTGGCCCTGTTTTGGACCAGACACAAACAGCGAGTCAGACTTCCGAATCGAAGCCGTAGACAACAGGTACACCCGCAGGGCACGTACCACGTCTAACGTGTGGAGCGCAAACTCTCTGGGATGCGACGGACGAGGACATAAGGATGGAAGCACGATGTCCTCATTAAGATAGAAGACCACCTTCGGGAGAAAAGAAGGCTGCGGGCGTAGCATCGCCTTATCCTTATGCAGGCCCAAGTATGGCGGTTTGCAAGACAAGGCCGCCAATTCAGAAACGCTTCTGACAGAAGTAATGGCTACAAGGAAAGCCACCTTCTGAGATAAAGGTAAGAGGAATCTCTGTTTTCAAAAGGAGGTTCCTGAAGGACCGAGAGCACCAAATTCAAATCCGAAGGAGGTAGAGGTGGTTTAACAGGGGGGAGCACGTCGGACCCCCTGTATGAAGGTACTAAATCAAAGAATGGCCCGCTAGCGGCCTCTGAAAGAAAATGGCCAAAGCTGAAATCTGACCCTTAATGGTGCTTAAGGCAAGCTTTTGGGTCACTGTAAGAGCAGCAATATTCTGGGAACGGAATATGTCCGTAGACGCCAATCCAGCTCCTCGCACATAGCGATGTAGGCCCTCCAGGTACGGTTGTATATCTTCCTGGAAGATTTCCGTGCCCTCAGCATGGTCGAGATGACCGAATCCGAGAGACCCCGATCTCTCAGCACCTGGCTCTCAATAGCCATGCCGTTAAAGCCAGCGACTGTAAAGCAGGATGAAGTATGGGACCTTGAGACAGAAGGTCCTCCCGCATCGGCAGTCACCACGGAACGTCCACCACTAGGCGCACAAGATCGGCGTACCAGAGACGCCAAGGCCAATCTGGAGCGATGAGGATCACCAGAATCCCTTCGGCCTCCACCCTGCGAAGCAAATCGAGGAAGCAGCTTCAGTGGAGGATAGGCATAAAATCAGCCGATACCGACCCCACGGGGCCACCAACGCGTCTGCCCAGGGATCTCTGAACCTGGCCACGAATCTCGACACTTTGCGATTGAGTCGAGAGGCCAATAGGTCCACATCCAGGTTGCCCCACCGACCGACAAAGGAGTTGAAACACCTCCGGATGCAAGGACCATTCCCCCTAGTCAAACATCTGGCGGCTCAGATAGTCTGCCTGCCAGTTGTCTACTCCCGGAATGTAAACGGCCGACAGAGCCGGCACAACGCTTTCCGTCCATCTTAGGATGTGAGCAACCTCGGACGCCGCAGCTGAGCTCCGAGTTCCCCCCTGATGGTTGACATAAGCCACTGCTGTGGCGTTGTCCAACTGGATCCTGCCTGAGCGCCCCTGTAGTCTCTTTGACCAGGAGGAGAGGCACAGTCTGATCGGCCAGAGTTCCAGAACATTGATCGGCAGATGGGACTCGTCCGGGGTCCAGAGCCCTTGGGCTAACAGAACTCCCCAGACTCTGCCCCAGCCCGAAAGACTGGCATCCGTTGTGATCACAGTCCACTGGACAGGAAGGAACGACTTCCCAGACCGAAGGGCCGGGGATCTCAGCCACCACTTCAGGGATGCCCTGACCAGATGACGTACCTGGACCTGACGATCCAGTGATAATGGAGACTTGTTCCAATAAGATAGGATCTCTTTTTGTAAGACTCGAGTGTGGAATTGGGTGTATGGCACCGCCTCGAAGGAAGCCACCATGAGTCCCAGGACCCTCATGCAAAAAACTGAGTGATGACCATTTGCGGAACGTCAGCACCCGTACCGCAGATTGAAGAGTCTTTAATTTGTCTAAGGGTAGAAATACCCTCGCCTCCGAGGAGTCCAGGATCAATCCCAGGTACTCCAGACGCTGAGTCGGAACCAGGACCGACTTCTGAATGTTTAGCAGCCATCCGAATTCTCGGAGGGCCTGACTGGCTATCTCCACATTTTCCTCTAATTCTGAGCCAGAGTCTGCTCTCAGAAGAAGATCGTCTAGATAGCCCACGATAGCAATGCCTCGTTGTCTCAGCAAAGCTAGAATCGGGGCAAGTACCTTGGTGAAAACTCACGGTGCTCACGCCAAACCGAAGGGAAGAGCCACAAACTGATAGTGGTCTTCGCTCTATCGTGAAGCGCAGAAACTTCTGGTGACCCGCGCAGATTGGGACATGCAAGTAGGCGTCCTCGATGTCCAAGGATGCCAGAAAACCCCCGGGTGGAGCGCAGCAATCACAGAGCGAATAGATTCCATGCGGAATTTCCGCACCTTCATGAAGGCATTTAGGGCCTTGAGATCCAGAATTGGACGGACTCCGTCCTTTGGGACCACAAACAGATTTGAATAAAAACCCTGAAACCTCTCTGACGGTACCGGCACAATTACTCCATACCTCAGCAAGTCCTGCACTGCCCCTAATAGGGCAGCCCGATGCACTGGAAGGAGAGAGCGAGAGATTTGAGGGAATTTGACTGGTGGCCAGGAAAGGAACTCTATCCTGTACCCCGAGGTAACCACCTTGCATACCCACCGGTCGGAGATCCGGGGAGGTCCACCGATCCGCGAACCTGCGAAGGCGTCCCCCCACCCCAGAGTCGGGAAGGGGCAAGACTTCATGCGGTGGCGGGCTTGGACTGACGAAAAAACCTCTTCTGAGTGGGAAAGGAAGGACCTGGCTTGCGGCTCCTTGGCCTTAGGAGACTAAGGAAGAAGGGTGCTCTTACCCCCCGTGACTTTTTTAATAATGTCATCCAGGGAAGCACCAAATAGCCTTCCACCCTTGAAAGGCAAATCCGTCAGAAGCTCCTTAGAGGCCAGGTCAACCAGATTAGGTGACGCAAAACCACCGCAGACAGAGGCCCTAGAAATTAGGGGGGCAACATCCATAGTGGCATCGCACACATACACCAGGCCCTGTACCAGTTGGTCAGCCAATGTAATGCATTCCGGAGGAAGATTATGCTCCTGCACATACTGCTGCATAATCTTCACCCATTCCGTGAGAGTCACCAGGGTCACCGCTACAAGAGGACGCAGCACGGATCCCAGCATGGCTCTGCTCACCAATTCTGACTTCCTATCCGCAGGGTCCTTAAAAGCAGGGGTCCCCTCAACCGGCAGAGTTGTGGCTTTATTCAACCAGGTGACCGGGGGGGGGGGGGGGTCGACCACCGGAGGAGAGGCCCATTTTTTAAATCAGGATGTCCTCAAAGGGGTACCTAACCGCCTAACCCAGACGCTGCGAAACTGCAAAGGTCTTCTGTGGTTAGTCCCATATAGGGAAAAACCTTTTTAAAAGGCTTAGCTTGAAAAGAACCAAAAAATAGGATTTTTGTACTCACCGTAAAATCCATTTCTCTGGCATCCATGGACTGACACAGCGTGTCTTATACACCTTTACACGTGGTTATGTCCCTGTTTGCAGGAGAAGACCTAGGCAGAATGTGAGATGTTATACATACATCCTAAACAGCCAGAGCTGAACAGCCCCGCCCAGGGGGGCGGTCCCTCCGGACATAACCCTCCCACTGCAGTCAGCAGACCTCAGTTCGTAACAAAGCAGTACAAACTTAAAAAGAAGGGTGGGTGCTGTGTCAGTCCATGGATGCCAGAGAAACGGATTTTACGGTGAGTACAAAAATCCTATTTTCTCTTGTCATCCATGGACTGACACAGCGTGTCTTATACACCTTTACACGTGGGATGTCCCAAAGCAGTGTCAAGAGGGATGGGAGCAGTATAAATGGAAAACCAAAAACTTCACTCCAAACAAGGCAGAGCTCCTCAACGGAGGAGTTGCAACATCAAACAGAGGCCTGCAACACCTTGCGGCCGAAGGAAGCATCCGAAGATGCAGCCACATCAACCTTATAAAACTTAGAAAAGGTATGAACAGACGACCAGGTCGCCGCCTTGCACACTTGCGCAACCGACGCTTGATGTCGGAAAGCCCAGGAAGCACCAATTGCCCTGGTGGAATGTGCCGGAACCGGAAAGGGAGGCGCCCGCCCCTTGAGAGCATAAGCTTGAATGACGGTTTGTCTGATCCACCTAGAAATGGTGGCAGACGAAACCGCTTGGCCCTGTTTTGGACCAGAGACAGCCACAAATAGTGAGTCAGACTTCCGAATAGAAGCAGTAGCAGACAGGTACACCCGCAAGGCTCGTACCACATCCAAAGTGTGAAGCGCAAACTCTCTGGGATGCGATGGGTGAGGACACAAGGACGGGAGGACAATGTCCTCGTTTAAGTGGAAGGCCGAGACCACCTTTGGCAGAAAAGAAGGTCGCGGACGTAACACCGCCTTATCCTTATGGATGACCAAAAAGGGCGACTTGCAGGACAAGGCCGCCAATTCAGACACTCGTCTAATGGAAGTAATGGCCACCAAGAAGGCCACCTTCTGAGACAAAGTCAAGAGGGGAATATCTCTAATATTTTCAAAGGGAGGTTCCTGGAGAACCGAGAGCACCAAATTCAGATCCCACGGGGGGAGAGGAGGCTTGACAGGGGGAAGCACATGGCGATCCCCCTTGAAAAAAGGTGCTAACCAAGGGATGACCCGCCAGCGGTCGCTGAAAGAAGATGGCCAAGGCCGAAATCTGACCCTTAATGGTACTCAAAGCGAGCTTTTGGGTCACGCCACGCTGCAGAAAATGCAGGATTCTGGGAACAGAATACGTTCGTGGGCGCCAGTCCAGCTCTTCGCACATGGCGATGTAAGCTCTCCAAGTACGGTGATAGATCTTTCTGGAGGAAGACTTCCGTGCCCTTAACATGGTCGAAATGACCGAATCCGAGAGACCTCGGTCTCTCAGCACCTGGCTTTCAATAACCATGCCGTTAAAACCAGAGACTGTAAAGCAGGATGAAATATAGGACCTTGAGACAGAAGGTCCCCCCGTATTGGTAACCGCCAGGGAACGTCTGCGACGAGACGTACCAGATCGGCGTACCAGTGACGCCGAGGCCAATCCGGAGCAATGAGGATCACCGGAATTCCCTCGGTCGCTACCCTGCGGAGCAGGTGAGGGAGCAACTGCAGCGGAGGATAAACGTATATCAGGTGATACTGACCCCATGGGGCCACCAACGCATCCGAGGCATCCGCCCAGGGATCCCTGGATCTGGCCACAAACCTCGACACCTTGCGATTGAGTCGAGAGGCCATCAGGTCCACATCCGGCGTGCCCCACCGTCTGCAAAGGAGTTGAAAGACCTCCGGGTGCAAGGACCACTCTCCCTGGTCCAGCGTCTGGCGACTTAGATAGTCCGCCTGCCAATTGTCTACGCCCGGAATGTAGATGGCCGACAGAGCCGGCACGCTTCTTTCGGCCCACCTCAGGATGCGGGCGACCTCGGAAGCCACAGCTGAGCTCCGAGTCCCCCCTTGATGGTTGACATACGCCACTGCTGTGGCGTTGTCCGATTGGATCCTGATGGAGTGACCCTGTAGTTTCTCCGACCATGAGGAGAGGCACAGTCTGAATGCCCGTATCTCCAGCACATTGATCGGTAAGAGGGCTTCGTCTGGAGTCCAAAGCCCTTGGGCCGACAGGACTCCCCCCCAGCCCGTCAGGCTGGCATCCGTCGTGATCACCGTCCATTGGATGGGGAGGAACGGCTTCCCGGACTGAAGAGCCGGGGACCTCAACCACCACGTCAGGGACGCCCTGACCAGGTGACTCACTTGGATCTGAAGATCCAAGGACAACGGGGATTTGTCCCAAGTGGACAAGATCTCTTTCTGTAAAGCCCTGGTGTGCGCTTGGGCATAAGGAACGGCCTCGAAGGAGGCCACCATGAGTCCCAGGACTCTCATGCAAAAGCGGATTGACGACCATTTTCGGGACATCAGCACCCGTACTGCAGACTGAAGTGTCAGTAGTTTGTCTGGAGGTAGGAAGACTCTTGCCTCCAAGGAGTCCAGAATCAGACCTAGATACTCCAGACGCTGAGTCGGGACTAGAACCGACTTCTGAACGTTCAGGAGCCACCCAAACTCCCTGAGGGTCTGACTGACGATAGTCACACTTTCTTCCAATTCTGAGCCACTGTCTGCTCTTAGAAGAAAATCGTCCAGATAGCCCACGATAGCAATGCCTCGCTGTCTCAGCAAAGCTAGGACCGGAGCAAGCACCTTGGTGAACACCCTCGGTGCCGAGGCTAGGCCGAAGGGAAGAGCCACAAATTGATAGTGGACTTCGCCGACCGCAAAGCGCAGAAACTTCTGGTGGCTTGCGCAGATCGGAACATGCAAGTAGGTGTCCTTGATGTCCAAGGATGCCAGAAAATCCCCTTGGAGTGTAGCGATCACCGTGCGAATGGATTCCATGCGGAATTTTTGCACCTTCACGAAGGCATTCAGGGCCTTGAGGTCCAGGATTGGCCGAACCCCGTCCTTTTTTGGAACAACAAACAGATTCGAGTAGAACCCCTGAAACCTCTCCTGGGACGGAACCGGCACAATTACTCCGGACCCAATCAAATCCTGTACAACCCCCAAGAGGGCTGCCCGACGGGCAGGAAGGAGAGGGAGATTTGAGGGAAAGAATCTGTCTGGGGGCCAGGAGCGGAACTCTATTCTGTATCCTGGGGTGACCACCTCGCACACCCACCGGTCGGAGATCCGGGAGGTCCACCGATCCGTGAACCTGCAAAGTCGTCGTCCCACCCCAGAGACGGGCGGGGGCAAGACTTCACGCGGAGGCGGGCTTGGGAGCCGGCTTGTTCGGCTTACGCACCCAGGGGCGCTTGTGCCCGCCAGCCGCACTGTTGTCAGTCTGGGATGGCTTACCCGTGGACTCTGAGGAACGAAAAAAAACCCTTTTTTGCTGGAAAGGAAGGACCCGGTTTACGTCGGGCCTCCTCACCCTTGATAGTTTGAGGAAGGAGAGTGCTTTTACCTCCCGTGACATCCTTGATGATGTCATCCAGAGCAGCACCAAAAAGTCTACCACCCTTAAAAGGTAGATCCGTCAGGAGCTTCTTAGAGGCTAGGAGACCAGTATTTCAACCAGATGAGACGACGCAATACCGCCGCCGAGACAGAGGCCCTGGATATTAAAGGGGCCGCGTCCAACGTGGCGTCGCACACATATATCAGACCCTGCACCATCTGGTGGGCCAGAGCAAGTGTCTGGAGGAAGGTTATACTCCTGCACAGTTTGGTGCAAAATTTTTGCCCATTCCGTGAGTGTCTGAGACACAAGGGTCGCCGCTACTACGGGCCATAGGGCGGATCCCAACAAGGCGAACATGGCTCTACTCACCACTTCTGACCTCCTGTGGGGTCCTTAAACGCAGGAGTCCCCTCCATCGGGAGAGTGGTGGCCTTGTTTAAACGGGCGACTGGAGGGTCGACCACCGGGGGAGAAGCCCACTTTTTAAGCAAGGCGTCTTCAAAGGGGTATCTAATAGACAAACGCCGCGGGACCATGAAAGTCTTCTGCAGCTTTTCCCAGACCTGGTCAATGAGCTGGTCAAAGAAAGGTACATATGGAAAAACCTTTTTAGAAGGCTTGGTCTTAAAAGAACCAAAGGAGACTTTATCCGCCTGAGGTTCTGCGGTCGCAGCATTTAGCTTGAGAGTGTCCCTCACAGCATCAATGAGTTCACTAACAAGCGCCCTGTCATTTACTGACTCAGAACTGGAGTCTTCCTCACAAGGAATGTCCTGTTCAAAACCATCCAAATATTCAGAGCTAGGGTCCTGAGCAGCAATAGCTAGGCCCATATCTGAATCAGAGCACTCCCCTTGTGGAGACAAAGTGGGGAGAGGGCGCTTTTTTGCTCCCTTGTGCTCACACACAGCTTCCATTCTGGTCAGAAATGATTCCAGGACTGCCGACAACTGGTCCATAGGGACCGCAGGTGCTGGAGCACTGGCTGCTGCCTCTGGCATGTGAGGGGAAGCTGGTGACTGACTCCATAATGTCCCTCTCTGAGACCACCCACAGGCTGTGCTGACTGAAGTAGGGGAATGCCCAGGGAACCCACCAACCTGACCAGGACCGCTCGGTTCCGCTGCCCTGTCTCACTGCGCCGCGCTGCTCAGCGTGAGTGAGCTGAGAGGAGAGAGTGTGAGGAGATTCGCGCCATTCCCAGCGGCGCTAGAGGCCAAACTAGTGCTAGAAAAATGTGTGGCTACAAGAAAATGGCCGCCGCAATGTGCTCCGGCGGACCACGGCAAGATGGCCGCCAATGTAAAATCAGCACACACACACCAAACATGGCGCCGAACGGCGCCCAGGCCCCTCACATCCAAAAACAAAACAGCCCCAGCGAATGCAGAGCAGCATGAGCCCCCCCCCCTCAGGACAGTATGGCCCCCAGGCACCCCACACAGTACAGCGCCAACACTAGTGAACAGAGAGGGACATTAAAAAACACAGGGGGAGACAGGGAAATCCCCCACACAAGAAACACACAGCATGTACTCACCTGCAGCCAGGAGAGACTACTTACCCATCCCCTGAGGGGCCCACTGGTGTGTTTCTGACAGAACTATCACAGTGCGGTACTGAGTAGCTGTCGGCCCGGTCCACCGCGAAAGATACAGCCGGACTGTTCTATCTTGAGAGGACCGTGGAGCTGGAAGCCCACCGGCCACCCCTGGAGTCGTGGGCATGTCGTGAACTGAGTCTCACGCACACAAGGCGAGGATCAGCACGCTCGATGGTCGGACAGGGAAGACTACGACGATATCTTGTACCCAACCTGTTGCCCAGCCGACAGTTGATAGAAGATCTCAAAAGAATAAAATAGGAAAAAAATTCCAAAAGGAATAAAAATAGGTCAGGAGACTGGCTCCTGAGAGAGCCACGTCTTCTCCTGCTAGGCAGAAAAAACTGAGGTCTGCTGACTGCAGTGGGAGGGTTATGTCCGGAGGGACCACCCCCCTGGGTGGGGCTGTTCAGCTCTGGCTGTTTAGAATGTATGTATAACATCTCACATTCTGCCTAGGTCTTCTCCTGCAAGCAGGGACATAACCACGTGTAAAGGTGTATAAGACACGCTGTGTCAGTCCATGGATGACAAGAGAAAAGGGAGACTGACTCCACCACAGGTTCCTCAGCCGCAGCATCCAGCTTGAGAGTGTCCCTCACAGCAGAAATGGAGTTCACTAACAAGTGTCCTGTCATGTACTGACCCAGATAAGGAGTCTTCCTCACAAGGAATGTCAAAAATATCCAGAAATTCAGAGCTAGGGTCCTGTGCCGCAGCAATGCCCATATCTGAATCCGAGCACTCCCCTAGAGATGGTGGGGGGGGGGGGGAGAGAGGGCGCTTAATAGCCCCCTTACGCTCGCACGCCACTTCCATCCTGGCAACAAATGATTCCAGGACTGCCGACAACTGTTCCATAGGGACCGCAGGTGCAGCTGCACTGCCAGTTGCTTCTGACATGAAAGGGGAAGCAGTTGACACTAACTCCATGATACCACCCTCTGAGACTTTGTCCATAATGAGAGAAAAGCCTACCCTCCGGCTGCACTGACTGTAGGGTGTTACCCAGGGGACTCACCAACCCGGCTAGGACCGCTCAGTTCCGCTGCCTGTGTCTGTCCTCTACAGCGTGGCTCCCGCGAGTGAACAGTGAGGAGAATTGCGCCATCCAATCAGCGATAGAGGCCAACCAGCACAAAAGAGCGCGCGGCTACAAGAAAATGGCCTCAGCAACAACAAGTGCGCCAAAAGGCGGTTTACAATTGTAAAAGAAAATACAGTAAAAACATGGCGCCGAACGGCACGCAAGGCCCCCGCTGACCCAGCCCAACCCCCACACCTCATGCAGACCCCTGTGGACCCCCATCAGGCCAAAGAGACCCCCAGGCACCCCAGTCAGCGCACCATTGTGAAGGTGACAGTAGTAAAGAATAAAACAAGGGGGGGCAGGGAAAACAAGGGGGGGGGACAGGGAAACCCCCCTACCATAGGAACACACAGCATGTACTCACCTGCTGAGGCAGGGAAACCGTACTTACCCGTCCATGCTAGGACCCACTGGTGCGTTCCTGACAAGCATATCACAGTGCAGTACTGAGTAGCTGTCAGCCAGCCCACTGCGAAAGATACAGCAAAACTGTTCAATCTTATGTGGACCCCGCAGCAAAAATCTCACCGGCCACCCCTGAAGCCATGGGGTATGTCGTGAACTGATCTCACGCAGAGCGAGGATCAGCACGCTCGATGGTCAGACTGGGAAGACTACGAGGATAGCGAACTACCCAACCTGTTGCCCAACCGACAGTTGATAGAAGATCTCAAAAATAAAAAGTTCAAAAAGAACAAAACATTTCTTCAAGAGACTGGCTCCAAAGAGAGCCACGTCCTCCCCTCTGCTAGGCAGAAAAAAAAACGGAGGCTGCTGGCTGCAGGTAGGAGGGTTATGCCCGGAGGGACCGCCCCCTGGGCGGGGCTGTTCAGCTCTGGTTTTGGAATGTATGTTAAAACATCTAACATTCTGCCTAGTCTTCTCTTATGAGCAGGAACATAAACCACTTTGTCAAGATTGAAGATGCTGTGTCAGTCCATGGACTGAAAGAGAAAACACAGCTAACAGCTACAGGCCTATCGTAAAACTGTCACCCCCTCAAATTTAGAGAAACCAACAGACCCTGGTCGTAAATATCTTTAGTGCACATAGAATTCAAATTGTGGAATAAGTATGAAAGTTCAATATGTTCATTCATAACTTCCAAATAAAAAATAGCACCGCCATAAAATGGACATATTTCATTTCCTCAGATAATTTGTAACGTTTCAAGTCCAGACATTTATATTACAGGTCATATGGAAAGCCCCTGGTAACCTTTATTCCTCCTAGGTCAACTAGAAATGGGAGACTTGTCATGTGTGGACTTGTCTTAAAGCAAATATCATACTGAACAATAAAATGGATAAGGTTAGTCTGTAAACATTAGAGCTGCAGAGATATGAATATGTATCACAAAGTGCACCTGGGATATGGGCATGAATGTGGACCCCTCCCAGCAACCAACCCCTAAATAAGATGACCAAATGATTGGTCACTGTCAACACCCCTTTGATCTGACAGAAAAGAGGAGATGCCAAGTCAATGGGCAGTTCTCCTTTTTACCATCCAAGCAGGAACATCTGCAAGTTTGAGAACCGATTACCCAGTTCATCGATCGAGCTCTGATCAACCCTTGGACATTAATTGCAAGTATTATTCTTCTCCAATTCTACCTTATTGCTTTGTGGCTGTATATTGTCGTTATCTATTGAAACATCATTTTCTGTAAACATTTTATTGCACCAACTTTGCCCCTTTTCATAATAAACCCTTATGTTGAAAAGTGTTAACCTTGTCTCAAACTCTTAATGCAAGCTATAAATGAACCTCTGCCTCTTGAAGAGCAC
The DNA here is from genome assembly GCA_029206835.1 of Rana muscosa. Taxonomy (NCBI): domain Eukaryota; kingdom Metazoa; phylum Chordata; class Amphibia; order Anura; family Ranidae; genus Rana; species Rana muscosa. The sequence goes on from CM055119.1 coordinate 243,879,260, forward strand.
TACTGTTGTAGAGTAATGCCTCTGAGCAGACCTGTCTGTGGTGACACTGTGTGGTGCAGATGCTTATTCTAAAATTATACTTGGTATTGCTAAAATCACGAGTATCCCTTGGCTCGGTTTAAAACAGGGGGGGTGGCAGTTAAAGGGTTAATTGTGTGATTAGCCCAGTGACAATCACTCTCAGGCTGCTGGCACTTAGATTGTGGTCCTGCAAGCTGGAAAATCTTTGTGCTGGGTACAGCTGAGAGTGGCATTGTTACGTAAGTGACAGCGTGGTGCGAGGTTGGCTGGTCCTTCGTCACAAGTTAGCGTGGAGGGCGGGTATGACACCCGCGTTCATTACAGGCGCGACCACAAGAAAATGGCCACCCGCAACAACCTGCGCCACAGCGCGGCCACGGCAAAATGGCCGCCAATGGGAAATTTAATATAAAACAGCAGGCATACAAGAAAATGCTGGCGGCGCCGCAAAAATAGCACCCGAGCCATGCGATGTGGACGAGAAGGCCGAACACAGGGACTTCTCCAGAACAGAGCACCCCTCACAGACAAGCGAGCCCAGGCACCCCACAGGATCCGGAGCCCCCCCACAGGTACGCCCCGGTCGCAGCGCGCCCTGCTAGAGCAGAAGGGGAAATGTGACAGAGCACGGAAAGGGAGGACAGGAGAACCCCCAATTCCCTGAAACGCCCAGCTGTTCCCACCTGACGAGGCAGGAGGAATAGTACTTACCCATCCATGCAAGGACTTGCTGGTGCGTCCCTGACAGGCCTACAACCGAGTTGGAGTAGTTGGCCCGGTCCATTGTGAGTGAGACAACAATCAGCCCAGTTATATGTGGACCCCGGAGCATGTGCTCACCGGCCACCCCTGGAGCCATGGGGTACATTGTGGCAGAACCAGCACGAAGCTACGGACTGGCACGCTCGATGGCCGGAACTGGGAAGACTACAAGGATCTAATATCCAGCCTGTCGCCCAGCCGGCAGTTGATAGAAGATATCAGAAAAAAAAATCAAAAATTCTTCTGGACTCTGGGCCCAAAAGGGAGCCACGTCGTCCTCTGCTAGGCAGAAAAAAAAATGGAGCTGCTGACTGCAGGGCGGAGGGTTATGTCTAGAGGGACCACCCCCTGGGCGGGGCTGTTCAACTCTGATTAATGCAACATGTGTTTAAACTTTTAACATGTTCTGCCTAGTCCTCTCCTATGAACAGGAACATAACCCATGTCAAGGATTGAGAAGGCTGTGTCCGTCAATGGACGAAAAGAGAAACTTTTTTTTCCCTTACTGTACATGAAAAAAGTAGTTGCCTTGCCCATGATGTAAAATCCCTGCACCCACCAGGGCAGCAAATGTTTTTGAAGTTCAAAAAATTCTTATTGTATACATATTATTCTCTGCATGGTCCAAGCATACTAGCAAGCAGCCTCTGTTTCCATGAGATTGTAGGGTACACTGCATTATCAAAAGGCCCTGAGAATGTGTTCATATAAATAGATTTTTTTTTGCTTAAAAAAGGAGAAGTTAATCCTTAGTAAAATGTTGCACACATATATTAGGGTGTAAACATATATCCCCCATTCTCCCACTGACAGGGGGGGGGGGGGTTGATCTTCTCCCTGCTGTCACATTTGAAAAAACATGTGGCTGTGCAGGGCTCCGCCCAATCAGCCATATCATTATTTCACAGCAATCTATGAATGAATGAACTACAAGTAGTTGGCTTGTAGTTCATGGACACTACCTGCCCATATGGAGGTACAGGCAGACAGCGATCAAGAAGTCTATAGAAGCCTGACATTGCACCCCCAGTTCTACTTATCACGGGTACAATTCTTTGCAAGCTCCATGGAAAAAAAAAACCCACCACATACATCAACAGCACATTTTTTTTTAAACCTGCAAAATCATGTGCATATTTTTTTATGAAAGCTGAACTTGGCCTTTAAAATGCTTGCATTCTGCAATAGGGATATGTCATGAAATATGCCATTAATATTTTGTAGAATTTATAAAGATCGAGCTTACGGTTGTCATATATAGGATGGGAAACCACAAACGTCAAAGGACTCAGGCCTCCACTTGGGTCACGTATGTACACTTGGAAGCAAAGGCACACTGTATTCAGGTCAAAATCAGATTTGAGATCTTCTAAAGATACTGCAAACAAAACCACATCACATGCAAGAATTTATTAGAATATTGATCACACACAGATACATTACACAGTTAAAACCAATAATTTCAACAGCAGTCAATGTAGTTTAGTTTAGACCTCCACTCCTAACTTTTTGCATTTTTTATCCCTTCTTTACTGACACAAAAAGCTGCCACTTAGGCCCCTTTCACACTGGGGCGTTTTTCATGCGGTTTAGCGCTAATAATAGCGCTGTTATACCGCATGAAAAAATCCTGCCCTGTGCCTTCAATGTGAAAGCCCGAAGGCTTTCACACTGAAGCGGTGCGCTAGCAGGACCGCTCCAAAAGTCCTGCTAGCCGCTTCTTTACAGCGGTAAAGGAGCGGTGTGTTCACCGTTCCTTTACCGCGGTCTCCCATTGAAATCAATGGGACAGCGCGGTAATACCGCCCGCAAACCGCGGCAATAGCCGCGGTTTGCGGGCAGTATTAACCCTTTTTCGGCCACTAGCGGGGGTTAAATTAACCCCCCTAGCGACCGCATACCGCGGTAAGAACGACAGTATAGCAGCGCTGAAAATCGCGCTGCTATACCGCCACCGCTCCTGCCCGCCCCAGTGTGAAAGGGGTCTTATTGCAATATGACTTTTGCCTTAGTGTGACAAAAAGTAAGAATGAATGCCCAATTGTGATCACTGACAAAAATACATACATACTAAAATGTATTGTTTTACAGTTTAATAAACTGCAGTGATTGAAAAAAACAAACAAAAAAAGGAGACAATTTCATAAAAGTAACTTCTGTGCAAATTCCCTTATCCCATCCAAAATGAAAATAAAAAAGTTTTGCTTTAAGAAGTTTCACTTTAAAAGCATTTTACTTTCAAAATATTTTCTTTTCTTAAAGTAAACAATAAGAAACAATATATTGATACAGTAGAGGTACATCCCGGGGGAGAATAAAGTAGTGATAACATATAATATCCTATGAATAATAAGCAGGAGACAGTATATAAATAAAATACAGTAAATTAAAAATTACACTTTAGTCTAGGAAACGTTAGGGAGGCCTCAATATAACTTTAAAGGGCTAAAGATTCACGTCTCTCCATAGCACCCCTATCGGGATCAAGCTGTCCCCGAAGAGGGAACCTCCAGTCCTCCATATAAAACTCTTAGTGTAGCCTTTCCCAGCTTCACTTACCAGGAAGTATAACTAAACAACACGATAACTCTCCTAAATGAAAGCTTAGAAATTCAATAAAATTATAGAAATGAACTAAGGATATGTACCTTAAAAACATCTCCGAAAAGAAAAAGGGGGTTCCCCTGGGTGGACTTTTAAAGGCACTGATAGTATTAATTCCAAATATATGGGATATTGAAGTAAAAAATCGTTTTTATTCACAATTATACATATTTATCAAAAAATGAAATATTAAATAAAAAATATACAGTTCCAAAGATTGTCACCATATAGGTAAATGTATTTACCTATATGATGACAATCTTTGGAACTGTATATTTTAATTTAAAATAAACTTTTAAAGTCCACACAGAGGAACCCCCTTTTTCTTTTCGGAGATGTTGAAGGGTACATATGCTTAGTTCATTTCTATCATTTTATTGAAATTCTAAGCTTTCATTTAGGAGTTATCGTGTCGTTTAATTGGTTATACTTCCTGGAACCCCCTTTATCTTTTCTTATATATACACTGGATGTGGCACAAGCATACATTGGCCATTCACCCCTCCTTTTCTTAAAAAACATCTCCGGGTGTCTTGTTGTAAAAATAAAATAAGCATAGAAAAAGGATAGGAGAGAGCTAGGAAAAGAAAAGGAGAAAGAAGAGAGGGTACATGCCTAACTACATATCGTCGGTGAGTGGGCATACGATGAAATAATTTAAGTAAGTGATATCCCAATATAATTAGCCCAAGGTCCCCAGATTATTTCAAATTTTGAGATTGTGTTATTAAGAATACTAGTGAGTTTTTCTTGAGTCATTATCCATGACACCTTACAACTTTTGACATCAGAAAGGAGTGGTTTCGGTTTTTTCAAGCCTTGGCTATAGTTATCTTGGCTCCTGTGAGGATGAAATGAATTAGTGTTTGAGTATTCTTAGTCGTTTGGGGTATCCATGCATTTAAAAGAGCTACAAGCGGTGACCTGGCAATTAGTCACCCTGAAGATCAAATTAAAAATTTTGTACCAAAAAGAGCGGATCCTTGGACATTCCTACCAGATGTGGGACATTGATCCCGAAAGTTGGCATCCTCTAAAACAAGAGAGAGAACTAAAGATGGGTATATTGCAGCTAATTTAGAGAGGGGATGATACCACCTGGTTAAGACCTTAATATTAACTTCCATTAGATTTATGTTCAGAATACCTTTAAAGCAGTGGTCATCAACCCTGTCCCTCAGGGCCCACTAACAGGCCAGGTTTGCAAGATAACTGAAATACATCACAGGTGATATAATTTGCTGCTCAGTGATTGCGGTATTCTAGTCTGCATCTCCCCAAGGTAATACATAAAACCTGGCCTGTTAGTGGGCCCTGAGGACAGGGTTGATGACCACTGCTTTAAAGGACTTTGAGCAAGCTGTATGCCAGGTCTCCAGACTCTAAATTTAATTGAAGTCCGTTTCCCAAGCTGTCATGAAAGAGGACTTCATTGAGGAGTGAGTAAGGGACGAGTATATGACCGAAATACCTCCCCCTTGGCTCCTTAGCCTGGCTACACCATGTTTCGTATTTCGTGAGAGTTGGAGCAGTGAAGGTTTATCCTTCAAAATGTGATTTAAGAAATGTAAGATTTAGCTGAGGTGGATTCTGGGAGTTTCAGTATTTTGATGCAGTGATTAAGAGTTATAGGAGTCCCAGAGTTAAAGAAGTTTCCTATACGGTACAGTCCCCTGTCCATCCACCATTTGAATGTCTGGACATTTAGACCCGGGGGGAAATTCCAGATTATTGAATATAGGAGTCAGAGGATGGCCTGTAGAAACAAGAACAGAGTGACTTCTGAATCTGTCCCAAAGAGCTAAAGATTGAGAAAGGGTAGGAGACATTATGGGTGGACGTTTCTTAGGTGGGCACCATAAAAAGGTAAGCAAGGGAAAAGTAGGGAACTGCCTGATTTTCAATCTTAATCCAATCCGGTTTTTCAGACCTTGAGTATATCGAGGAGAGTTGTGCTAATCTTGCTGCTATAAAATATTTATACAAGTCTGGGAGACCCAAGTCTCCTCTACGTCTATGGAGAAAAGAGTGTTCTGTGATATACGGTAACCAGAGAGAGCAGTTCCAAATATATTTGAGGATCTTACTCTGGATAGATTTTAAGTGTTTTTTTTTTTAATGGGAATGGGGAGCGATCTGAAATAGAGAAGTCTTGGAAGTAAAGTCATTTTGATTGAGTTTATTCTGCCCAACCAGGATAATTCGTGTTTTGACCAGGCTTTGAGATCATCCTCCAATTTCCTATATAATGGAGTATAGTTATGATCATAGAGAGATTCTATGCGGGCTGTCAGCGTAATGCCTAAGTATCTGATTGAAGAATCATGCCAGTCAAATTTAGATGACTGCTTCAATAAGGAGACCCTGGAGGGGGGGGGGGGAGCGAAACATTGAGGGCTTGTGATTTAGTATAATTAACTTCTAGTCCTGAAATTTTAGAGAAACTGTTCAAAACTTTGCAGATATTTGGAAGAGAAGTCAGAGGGGATGTGAAAAATAGAAGAATATCATCCGCAAATAAGCCGCATTTATGTATCTGGTCTCCACAATTAACACCTTGAATGTCTGGATTTTGGCGTATAGCTATCGCTAGAGTTTCTATGACTATAGCGAATATGATTGGGGAGAGCGGGCACCCCTGTCTAGTGCCTCTTATTATGTTAAATGGTTTAGAATAATGTCCTTGTAGGCGGATTAGAGCCTTAGGATGAGAGTATAGGGAGTGTAAGAGGCCCATGAATCGATCACCAAAACCCCAGCGTTCCATGAGGGCGAATATATAGGACCAGGAGACCGTATAAAAAGCCTTCTGGAGGTCTAAGGACAAAAGAAACCCCTGCTGCTGTGCACCCCCTCCCAGTTAGATTGGAGTATAGAGATCACATCTATTGCTCTCCTTATTTGATCAGGACCTTGTCTAGCCGGGATGAAGCCTACTTGACCTTTATGTATGTTTTGATAAAGGAAGCTAAACGATTGGCCATTATTTTTGTCATGATCTTTACATCATTATTTATTAAGGAAAATGGACGGTAGTAGGTAATCTCTTCAGGGTTTTTGTCAGGTTTAGGAATAATTGTGATATATGCTGTGTTGAGATTGGCTTCTAATGGTTCTCCCGACCTTTTAGCATTAAAAACTTAGTTAAATGTGGAGCTAAGGTTTCAGTAAAGGCCTTGTAATAAGGGATGGATAATCCATCAGGACCAGGAGCCGAATCTATTTTGAGGCCCTTAATGACTTCGGAAACCTCGTCCACAGTAAAAGCTTTTTCTAGTAAATTTCTGTGTGAGGCTTGAGGTGTTGGAATAGGAAGATCATCTAGAAACTTTGAAATTGAGTCTTTCAACTCGAGTCGGCGAATCATAGAGGTTGGAAAATAAATTCATGAAAAGCTTCGAGAATTTTGACGGGGTTGGCTGTGGGAGGTTGCCCTGAAATTCTAATTTTGGGTATAGAATTGACCCTTATTCGGGGTGAAAGTTTAGTGGCGAGTAGTGGCCCTATTTTATTTGAGTGTAGATAAAATTTATTGCTAGTCCAGCGAATTTCCTTTTCAGCTTGTGTAGTTAGGATTAAGTTGAGGTCTAGTTTGGCTTCATCTATTACGGAAATGGGTACCTTGGAGGGATCTTTTTTATGAATGGCTCTGAGGGGAGCATATTTCTTCTCTAAACGCTCTATGTTACCCTTGCGTTCCCGTTTTAGTTGCGTTGCTAACTGAATAAATTTCCCTCGAATGAAGGCTTTGTGAGCTGCCCAAAGCGTTTCAGCAGAGGTTTCTTCAATGTTATTAAGAGAAAAATAGTCTTGAAGGGCCTTTTGATTACCTGAACTCTAGTTGGATCAGAAAGGATGGATTCATTGAGTCTCCAAATTCCTCTCTGTTTACCTAAAGTATTGGAGCGTATGGATATAATTATCAGCGAGTGGTCAGAAAGTGTTGTATCCCAGATGTGAGCATTAATTATAAAGGGAAGGAGAGATGTAGGCATCAAAATATGGTCAATTCTGGCATATGTATTATGCGGATGGGAAAAATGCGTGAAATCACGTTTTGAAGGATTAAGCTCCCTCCAGGTATCCGAAAGGTTATAGGTTGAGAGTAATTTGGCAATTTTAAAGCACTCTCTAGTTGTTCGAGTTAATTGGGCTCTAGGGGGTTTGGATTTGTCTAAGGCCTGATCAAAGGCAACAACACTAGAGTCTCCTCCAAGGATAATCGTGCCTTCGAGCATAGGGTTGAGTGTGTCCATCAAGGTCTTGAAAAAGGCAGCTTGGCCCCTATTTGGGGCATAGTAGGATACCAAAGAATAGGTGCCCCTCCAATGTGCCCTTTATTAAAATAATTCTTCCCTCCGGATCGATGTACTCAAAAGTCTTTTCGAACTGACAATGCTTAGCAAAAAGAATGGCTACTCCCTTGGTGTTTTTCTCTGCATTGGCCAAGTGAAATTGTGGGAAATGTGGATTTATGTATAGGAAAGTGGGTCTCCTGGAGTAGGAGTATCAATTTTTTGAGATTTATAGTGGTCTAGAATTTTTCTCCTTTTAGTTGGAGAATTTAGTCCTTGGACATTGCGTGAAGCTATTCTAAGGTTAGGCTGTGTGGTGTTAGCCATAGAAGCCAGGAAAGATGCATCTGCCACAGTTATCCCCACTCACCCCAAGACGTCCTCCATCTGGGATTAATCTCGGGAACTTCAAAAACAAGAAGCTCAAGGCTCAGGAAGAAACTGAGAATCAAAGAATTGTAAATAAGTTAGGCATGTGTATATAATGGGACGAAAAGAGAAGGGAAGAAAAAAGGATAGTATAAAAGAGAAGAAACAGTCTACTAACATAAAAATCAGGATCCTGGGGGGGGGGAGGATGGACAACCCCTCGGAGCCCAACAAGAAAAAAATAGTATCTGACCCCAAGGGTACAGATAACCTATTCCCCAGAGACCAACTGATCTCAAAGGGATAGGTAGAGGCACATGTGTGCCAAGTGCCAACAACCCTCCACAGGGCGCCTTAAAAAAAAATTTTTTTAATATAATAAGCAACACAGCTATGAAATCTTTAAAACTGAACAAACTGAGATGCCTCCTAGGCAAAGGAAGAGAAAAAAAAAAGGCATAGATGGATTAAGGGTCCTTATGATAACCAATTCATTCAAGTGAGTTGTTACTTTTCTCTGTCGATAGAAAATATTTGTGGAAATACCCGTAAATAAAATGTTACAGTAGGTGCCGCCGATATTGTGTCAATATCGCCGCTTCTAGCTGCGATATTGACACCCTATGAGCTCCGTCGCGAGAGCCAGCGCCGAGCTGTCTCGTCATCAGGAAAGGAAAAAAATGTTCCTTTCACGATGAGCGACACGCATTGCCGATAGGCGGGGATCCGACGTGGATTCCCGCCAATACCAGGCACTGCGTTTGGTATGAATCCTGAGCGGGAACTCCACGCCAATTTTTAAAGAAAAAAACGGCGTGGGTTCCCCCTCCAGGGGCATACCAGGCCCTTGGGTCTGGTCTGGATTTGAAGGGGAACCCTACGCCGAAAAATCGGCGTGGGGGTCCCCCTCAAGATCCAAACCAGACCCTTATCCGAGCACGCAACCTGGCAGGCCGCAGGGGAAGAGGGGGGGACGATAGCGGCCCCCCCTCCCTCCTGAACCGTACCAGGCCACATGCCCTCAACATGGGGGGTTTGGTGCTCTGGGGCAGGGGGGCGACCTGCGGCCCCCCCACCCCAGAGCACCCTGCCCCCATATTGATGAGGACAGGGCCTCTTCCCGACAACCCTGGCCGTTGGTTGTCGGGGTCTGCGGGCGGGGGGCTTATCGGAATCCGGGAGCCCCCTTTAATAGGGGGGCCCCAGATACCGGCCCCCCCACCCTATGTGAATGAGTATGGGGTACATCGTACCCCTACCCATTCACCTGGTGGAAAATAAATGGAAATAAAAACACAACAGTTTTTAAAAGTATTTTATTGCACCGCTCCGGAGGTCTTCTTCCGACTTCGGGGGTCTCCGGCGTCGTCGCCGCGCTCTCCGGTTCTTTCTTCTGCCGGGCCTCCGCTAACTTCTTTTTAGCTCTTTTGCTAACGGAGGCCCGGTCTTCTCCGTCGACTTCTTCTTCTCCCGCTCTCCGGTTCTTCTCCCGCTCTCCGGTGTCATCGCCGCGTTCTCCGGTTCTTTCTTCTGCCGGGCCTCCGCTAACTTCTTTTTAGCTCTTTTGCTAACGGAGGCCCGGTCTTCTCCGTCGTCGGCATCTTCTTCCCTCTTCTCCTCCTCGATGTTGACTCGTCGCTTCCTCTCGCAGTAATGGTAAATCTTCGGTCCGCAGAGATTAATATAGGCTTCACATGACGTCACAGTCACATGCTCTAGGGCACATGTGCCCTGGAGCATGTGACTGTGACGTCATGTGCACATGTGCCCTGGAGCATGTGACTGACGCCTATATTCATCTCTGGGGACCGAAGATTTACCATTACTGCGAGAGGAAGCGACGAGTCAACATCGAGGAGGAGAAGAGGGAAGAAGACGCCGACGACGGAGAAGACCGGGCCTCCGTTAGCAAAAGAGCTAAAAAGAAGTTAGCGGAGGCCCGGCAGAAGAAAGAACCGAAGAGCGCGGCGACGACACCGGAGACCCCCGAAGTCGAAGAAGACCTCCGGAGCGGTGCAATAAAATACTTTTAAAAACTGTGTTGTGTTTTTATTTCCATTTATTTTCCACCAGGTGAATGGGTAGGGGTACGATGTACCCCATACTCATTCACATAGGGTGGGGGGGCCGGTATCTGGGGGCCCCCTTATTAAAGGGGGCTCCCGGATTCCGATAAGCCCCCCGCCCGCAGACCCCGACAACCAACGGCCAGGGTTGTCGGGAAGAGGCCCTGTCCTCATCAACATGGGGGCAGGGGGCTCTGGGGTGGGGGGGCCGCAGGTCGCCCCCCTGCCCCAGAGCACCAAACCCCCCATGTTGAGGGCATGTGGCCTGGTACGGTTCAGGAGGGAGGGGGGGCCGCTATCGTCCCCCCTCTTCCCCTGCGGCCTGCCAGGTTGCGTGCTCGGATAAGGGTCTGGTTTGGATCTTGAGGGGGACCCCCACGCCCATTTTTCGGCGTAGGGTTCCCCTTCAAATCCAGACCAGACCCAAGGGCCTGGTATGCCCCTGGAGGGGGAACCCACGCCGGTTTTTTCTTTAAAAATTGGCGTGGAGTTCCCGCTCAGGATTCATACCAAACGCAGTGCCTGGTATTGGCGGGAATCCACGTCGGATCCCCGCTCAATACAGTGTCGCGTCTCCTCGCTATTGCAGCGAGCGCGACACGTGTCGCCACCCTGCTGCCAACATCTCGGCACTCCTGTCGCCGAGAATCTCGGCGATGGGAGCGCGATAGAAACACAATATCGGCGGCACCTACTGTAAATATATGTTTTAGGAGGCAGGAGAACACCATACAAATTTCCCAAAAGGGAAAGTGCTTGGACTCTATGTCCAAGGAAAAATTAAGGTGGGTAAGTAAAAAGTACTACACATTCAGGTGGGACCATTGTCCTTAATTTTTTTTTATTTTCCTGTATTCCATAGTGGGGATTGTGGACTAGTAGGAGTGGGTCTCTTAGTTTGGCCGGAACTGGCTGGAGAAGTGTCCATGTCTGCTTCTTGAGAGATTAACTTTAGCAAGAGTCGTTTGCCATCCTGGAGGTTGGAGAAAGAATAAGATCTCCCATTATCGATGAACTTGACCGCGAACGGGAAGGCCCATCTGTACTTGATTTCCTTCTTTGTCAGGATCAATAGTAGTGGTTTCAGTGCCCTCCTGCGCTGAATTGTAGATGGAGACAAATCCGCGAATAGTTGGATCGGGTGGCCTTGATAAGTCATTTGTGGAGAGGATCTAGCCTGCTTCATCGCCTCTTCCTTCACTGAATAAAAAATAATAATAATGTCCCTGGGTTTTCCATCCTTCCTAGGGGGTCCTTGGGTTCTGTGGGCCCTGTCTAGTTCCAGGCAGTTTAGGGGGGTATTAGGAAGAATGGTTCTTAGTAAATCCTGAGCTGCTGTGGGTATATCTAGAATAGTTTCTGGGAGTCCCCTGATCCTAATATTATATCTACGGGACCTATTCTCAAGTTCATCTATTCTAGATAAAGCATAGTCCAGTTGTTCTTGAACTGTGTGAATATGTTTCCTATTTTGATTAGAAGCAGCAATAGTTTCTTCCATTTTATGTTCAATCGAGTCAATTCTGGACCCCGGGTTTTGAAAGTCAGCTTTCAGGTCCCTTGTAATTTTGGCCGCCGTTTGTGCTAGTCCCTTGTCCAGGAGATCAGAGAATTTTTTAAATAAGTCTGCCATTTGATAAGACTCATCTCTGCGAGGGGCTCCTGAGGTGACTGAAGTAGCCGGAATGGCTGTATTATGCCCCATGAAGGAGGGAGTCAAGTCTGTGACAGAGCGGTTGTAGGGGGTCTTAGGTGAGGCTGGAGAAGTAAGAAGTGCCTGGGCAAGTCCCTCTTGGGGTCCTGATGTAAAAGCAGATCCATTAGAGTGAGTAGCCAGTCTTTGTTCTGTGAGGTAAACTGTATTAGAGGCTGAGTGAAGTGATGCGGCGGCCATCTTGGATTTTTCAGCTGCCATTATAAAACTGAAATTACGGTCCAAATACCTCTTAAAATTAGGTGTTATGTCTATGGGGGTGTTCCCAGGTTTCCCGCTGTGGCGTTCAGGTGTAATTATAATTATATTTACCGCGTGCGCTGTTATAGGCGCCGCTGTGGATGGCTGGAGCGGAGCTCTGGGCTCAGGCGACCATCTCCGGAGCCCCGCGCATGCGCACTCCACTTTAAAGCATTTTATTAAGCTGCAGGCTGCACACACACTTCATGGTCTTTAAAAGAGAAGTATAGGGTTTTTGTTTTTTTCCCCTTTTATACTTACCTAGGTGGATGCAGCATCGGTCTGATGCTGCATCTGTCCCCCGGCATCTCTACACTGAGAACCAAGCCATCGAAGATCGCCGATGGCTCAGTTCTCACAGATCCCCGAGCAGAGAGCTGCTGACCGTCAATCAGCAGCTCTTCTCTCTGCTCCTCCAGGCTCATTGGAGTGCTGAGGTGTGGAGGGGCGGGGAGCAGCCATCTCACAGTCTCTCAGCGGCTTGCCAAGAGGCTCAGACAGGCATCAGTCCAGGCACCAGGCGGATCCAGACTTCACTGTCGTGAGGACGCGGTACCTGGACTGATCTGTCTCTGTAGTAGAAGGTGGCAAGGAGTGCAGCATGCGTGTTGCGCATGTTTTTTTAGCGAATATGGCAGGCACAAGTGCACCAGAGAGAAAGCATATTGCAACTACCTCACCATCCTGAGACAAAATCATGAATGGAAAAGCACCATTAAAATTTGAAATTGAGTCAAATTACTTATGTTGAAAAGGGTGTTAGACAAGTACAATGGGGAGCAAAACTATAAGGTCACTTTCACGTCGAACACCGCCCCGCGCTAGCGGTAAAGTGCTGCTAATTTTAACGGCCCTGTACGGGCGGTAGCGTGGAGCTTTTAACGCCAAAGAAGGGGTTAAAGGCGCCACTGCCAAAGCGCTACATTAGGCGCTTTGGCAGCACTGCCCATTGATTTTAATGGGCAGGACGTTTTGGAAACAGTGTGTACACCCCTCCCGCACCACCCCAAAGATGTTGCTTGCAGGACTTTTTTTCACGTCCTGCAAGGGCACCGCTTGAGGCGCTTTTCAGACGCTATTTTTAGTGCTAAAACACCTGAAAAGTGCCTCAGTGCGAAAGTGGCCTTAAGTGTGCCAAGCACTTGTGTTGTATACAGCCAGAATGGTCCAAATTACAGGGAAACCACGATTTGCCTTCTCTGTGTTGCTGGACCAATTGTCAAGGCTTTGCCAGCCACAGTGGGCATACCATACCCTCTCTTCTCCCAGGGGTTTTCAAGGTCTAGGAACCATGGAGATGAACCATGAACCTGGACATGTATAGCTCCCTATAGCAAACTACACGCATTGCAACAATGTGTCAAGGTGAACGCCTAATGCAGGATCCAGCGTCCGAAGTAAACATTATAGGTCAGCCCTACACAGTGGGGCCCAGGTAAGGCCCCAATGGTAAACACAGGGGGACACAGGTGATTACTGATCCAGAAACTGCTAGATAACCCAGAGCAATAAGCAGTCAAAGCTTAAAGCGGAGTTCCAGGCTTTTTTTATATTAAAAGTCAGCAGCTACAAAAAGTTTAGCTGCTGACTTTTAATAAACAGACACTTAGATGTTCCACGGTCCAGCTGCCCCGAGCATCGCTCATCTGCCCCTCCTCTCTGTCGGTGCCGTCATAGCCACTGTGGGCACCTGGCCGTGACAGCTTTCGGCTTCACGGCCAGGCACGCACTGCGCATGCCCGAGTCGTGATGCGCTTTCCCAGTGGACAGGCAATCTACTGGGACCGGTCATGTGTCCCAGAAGATTTGAGAGGAGTCGCCTAGGCGGACGGAAGGAGGGAGGAAGTAAGACAGGAAGTCCCACTCATAATAAAGTACCCCCCCCCCCCCAAAAAAATGACATGCCAAATGTGGCATGTAAGGGGGCGAGGAGTGCTTAAAGCAGAAGTTCCACTTTTGGGTGGAACTCCACTTTAATAAAAGGGTCTGGGGGGATGGATTTAATAGAATTTTATTTATTTTTTAAATATAAGAAGTCTATTGTTTAAGGACCATTGTCTATAAAATACTAGTCCTGTGATAATAAAGCGGGATTCCACCCGCGATTTATTTATTTTTTAAAGTCAGCAGCTAGAAACACTGTAGCTACTGACTTTTAATAAGGATACTTACCAGTCCTACTCGCCCGTGATATCGCCCCCCACCCCCCCCCGAGGCCGATCCCTCGATCCTGGCAGCTCCCGGCGCCGCCCTCCTCACTAAGGGAAACAGGCAGCGAAGCCTTGCGGCTTCACTGCCCGTTTCCTAGTGCGCATGCTTGAGTCTCGCAGTGTTTTCTAAATGGGCAGCTGCTCTCTGGGATACACACAGTTCCCAGAAGGCAGCGCACACCATTCCCCAGAAGACACCGCAAGGACGACGAGGAAGACCAGCCACGGAGGATGAAGAGGCAGATTAGGAAGATCCGCATAGCAACCGCTATTTCTGGTAAGTAAATTATTATTTTTTTTGCAGATTTTTGGTGATTTTTTTTGTTTGTTTTTTTAGGGTGGAACTCCACTTTAAGATAACTGATATTTAAAAAGTTAGTTTGGACCACCCTGGCCATCTCCGATGATTGGAAAAGCCAGAGAGCTACAGGGGATTTATTGTAAATTACTATGTCTACTTTACAACATATCAGGGTGGATAGAAAAATCGAAGATAAAAAAAAAAGAAAAAGAAAAAAAAAAGAAAAAGAAAAAAAAAAGATTTTTTTTTATTTAAAAGCCGATTTTTTTCGATCTTTATCAAATTTTAATAAAATGCTTTTGGAGTAAAAATCTATCTAAAGATAGTTTTCTAGTTAAGATACATTAATAATTTAGTTTATATAGCATGAAATGGAGCTTAGTTATGTAGCATAAGGCTGTATATTCTGCAATATTTACATTTTTGGGAAACTCATTCAATGAATTCAAGCTCTGCAAGCGGAGATAACATGCACTGCATTGATGCATACACACAATTTCACAGTAACCATGAGATAAAACAAAGTTCAGGAATATTCCTTTATAGTATACCATTGTTTTGCAAATCTATGTACATTACAAACTGTATGATTGGTTGAAGAAAAATGCATCTGTATCAGGCTCTAAGTGTGAGGAGGAATGGCAAGCAGTAAAAATGAAAGTGAAACCTAGGCAGCTTTTAAACCTTGTTATCTTTCTGCACATAATTTGAAGTGTTTTTTTCCTCCCTTGAGGAGCAAAATGGCAGTACGCTGTAAAAGAGACCCAGTTTGGGAATATTTACCAACATGACAGCTTATTCTAAATAGGAAACCTTAATTTTTGTTTGCAAGTATTAAAGATTTTAACTACCAGCAAGAACGAGTCCTTACATTTAAAGAACGCCTGTCATTTCAAAACCATCATGGCAGGGCCTTTTAGCGGGCATCCACTCACCTGCTGCCACCACCTCCCTCACCTTGTTGTGTCACTGCCGCATCACCAGCTGTCCCATTAAAGTGAATGGGACTGTTGGTGAGTCAACAGCGGGTCAGGGGAGGAGCCACTGTGGGACAGATGTCAGTTGCTCTTTAAAAATTATGATTTAAAATAGTTGATTTAAATCAAGCCTTTTTACTAGTGGATTTAAATCATGAATTAAATCGACTTTATTTAACCACTTAACGACCGCCCACTGTAAAAATACGTCGGCAGAATGGCACCGACAGGCAGAATCGCGTATATCTACGTGACTGCCTTTGTATAGTTGGGGGGTCCGATCGGACCCCCCTTCTTTACAGTGAGCGGCCGTTATTCGTTTGGGAGCGATCAGGGATGAGGGGACGGCCGTTCGATTCCGGCCACCCCCTCTCGATCGCTCCCAGCGAATCGAATCCTTCCCCTGCCTGTGTAATGTTTACACAGGCAGAGGAAGTGATGTCATTTCTCCTGCGGCGCTCACATATACCGAGCGCCGCACAAGAGAAGATGCAGGTTAGTGCACAAAACACTACACTGACACCAGGACACATAGGCACATAGGCACATAAATCGCCCCCCCAGATCACCCCCCAGTCACAGTGTCACTGATTGCAGTGACCATTTATTTACTGATCACTGCAATCAGTGACATTTGTGACTGTAAAAGTGTCACTAAAGTTAGTTTTAGGTCCAGTGTAGCCCCCTAACCCCCCCTAATAAAGGTTTAACCCCCTGATCACCCCCCAGATAACCCTTTCACCCCCTATCACCACTGTCGCTAAGCGATCATTTTTCTGATCGCTGTCTTAGCGTCGGTGATGCCAATCGGTAGCCAGTTATTTTTTTTAGGTTTGCCGCAGGTTTTTATAGCAACAGGTACCCCCATATATTACCTAATAAAGGTTTAACCCCCTTGATCGCCCCCCAGGTAACCCTTTCAACCCCTATCACCACTGTCACTAAGCGATCGTTTTTCTGATCGCTGTCTTAGTGTCGGTGATGCCGATAGGTAGCCAGTCATTTTTTTTTTGGTTCGCCGTCAGGTTTTTATATAGCGTCAGGTACCCCCATATATTACCTAATAAAGGTTTTAACCCCCTAATTGCCCCTAGTTAACCCTTTCACCAGTAATCACCATATAAGTGTTACGGGTGACGCTGGTTAGTTAGTTTGCTTTTTATAGTGTCAGGGCACCCGCCGTATATAACCCAATAAAGGTTTAACCCCCTGATCGCCCGGCGGGTGATATCAATTAGGTTTTAGCGTCAGAGAGGGTCTGCGTCACACCCCAGGCAGCGTCAGGTTAGTGCCAGTAGCGCTAACACCCATGCGTAAAGCATACACCCCCCTTAGTGGTATAGTATCTGAACAGATCAATATCTGATCAGATCTATACTAGCGTCCCCAGCAGTTTAGGGTTCCCAAAAACGCAGTGTTAGCGGGATCAGCCCAGATACCTGCTAGCACCTGCGTTTTGCCCCTCCGTCCAGCCCAGGCCACCCAAGTGCAGTATCGATCGATCACTGTCACTTGCAAAACACAACACACTGACAGGCCTGATCCCTGCGACTCCAGTGCTGTAGGAGGTGATTTCACCACCACAGTTAAAAAAAAAAAAAAGCATATATGCCGAAGCATTGGGGCAGCAGGGGCGGAGGAGCGATTTTGCTCCTAATGCCGCGTACATATGGTCGAAATTCCGACGGAGGCTTGCCCGTGGAAAAGTCTGACCATGTGTACGCGGCATAACTTTTGCGGGAAGATGCCCCCATGCTTCGGCATATATAAATGGTGCATGTATGCCCATCATTAGAAGTGGGTGGATGAAGGGCGGTATTCTAATGGTGGGCATACCCACCGATCAATCTTTTTTTTTCGTTCAGCCAACAGGCTGCATGAAAAAAAAGATTACAATACATGTCCAACAAGGACCAGCAACGTACTGGTATGTTGCTGGACTTTGAATGTTTATACCAGAATGATGCCTGCGGGTTTAGGTATCATCTTGGTATCATTCTTTTCAGCCAGCGGCCGGCTTTCATGTAAAAGCAATCCTAGTGGCTAATAAGCCTCTGGACTGCTTTTACAAGCAGTGGGAAGGAATGTCCCCCCCCCCCCCCGGATATAAAAAGCGCCATTGGGAAATTGGGAAAGCATTTTATCACACCGATCTTGGTGTGGTCAGATGCTTTGAGGGCAGAGGAAAGATCTAGGGTCCAATAGACCCCAGTTTTTTCAAAAAAAGGAGTACCTGTCACTACCTATTGCTATCATAGGGGATATTTACATTCCCTGAGATAACAAAAATTATAAAAAATAAATAAATATGGAAGCAACACTTTAAAAATAAAATAAAAAAGCAAAATTTATAAAAAAAAAAAAGCACCCCTGTCCTGCCCTGCTCTTGCCCAATTGCGAACGCAAGCGTCGGTCTGGCGTCATATGTAAACAGCAATTGCACCATGCATGTGAGGTATCACCGCAAAGGTCAGATCGAGGGCAGTAATTTTAGCAGTAGACCTCCTCTGTAAATCGAACGGCGTAACCTGTAAAGGCTTTTAAAAATGTATGCAGTTTGTCGCCAATGCGCGTTTGTGCGAAATTTTAAAGCCTGTCGTGTTTGGTATCTATGTACTCGGCCTAAGATCATCTTTTTTATTTCATCAAACATTTGGGCAATATAGTGTGTTTTAGTGCATTAAAATTTAAAAAAAGTGTATTTTTTCCCCAAAAAATGCGTTTGAAAAATCGCTGCGCAAATACTGTCTAGAAAAAAAAAATGCAACACCCACCATTTTAATCTATAGGGCCTTTGCTTTAAAAATATATATATAATGTTTGGGGGTTCAACATAATTTTCTTGCAAAAAAAAAAAATGTTTTCATGTAAACAAAAAAAAGTGTCAAAAAGGGCTTTGTCTTCAAGTGGTTAGAAGAGTGGATGTAAGCTTCCTAATGTTGTGTATAAAATGCCAGAACAGTTCAAAACCCCCCCAAATGACCCCATTTTGGAAAGTAGACACCCCAAGCTATATACTGAGAGGCATGTCGAGTCCATGGAATATTTTATATGTTGACACAAGTTGCGGAAAAAAGACAATTTTTTTTTTTTTTGCACAAAGTTGTCAATAAATGATATATTGCTCAAACATGTCATGGGCATATGTGGAATTACACCCCAAAATACATTCTGTTGCTTCTCCTGAGTACGGGGATACCACGTGTGAGACTTTTTGGGAGCCTAGCCGCGTACGGGACCCCAAAACCAAGCACCGCCTTCAGGCTTTCTAAGGGTGTAAATTTTTGATTTCACTTCTCACTGCCTATCACAGTTTCGGAGGCAATGGAATGCCCAGATGGCACAAAACCCCCCCAAATGACCCCATTTTGGAAAGTAGACACCCCAAGCTATTTGCTGAGAGGTATGGTGAGTATTTTGCAGATCTCACTTTTTTGTCACAAAAGTTTTGAAAATGTAAAAAAAAAAAAAATATTTTCTTTCTTCATTTTTAAAAACAAATGAGAGCTGTAAAATACTCACCATGCCTCTCAGCAAATAGCTTGGGGTGTCTACTTTCCAAAATGGGGTCATTTGGGGGGGGGTTTTGTGCTATTTTGGCATTTTATGGCCTTCGAAACTGTGATAGGTAGTGAGGAGTGAAATCAAAAATTTGTGCCTAGAAATCCTGAAGGCTGTGCTTGGTTTTCGGGGTCCCGTACGCGGCTAGTCTCCCAAAAAGTCCCACACATGTGGTATCCCCGTACTCAGGAGAAGCAGCAAAATGTATTTTGGGGTGTAATTCCATATATAAACCATGGCATGTGTGAGCAATATATCATTT
The DNA here is from genome assembly GCA_029206835.1 of Rana muscosa. Taxonomy (NCBI): domain Eukaryota; kingdom Metazoa; phylum Chordata; class Amphibia; order Anura; family Ranidae; genus Rana; species Rana muscosa. The sequence continues at coordinate 243,898,642 of CM055119.1, forward strand.
AGTGACAACTTTTTGAATAATGGCTAAAAAAAAAATTACAATCACTTGAGACAAAAAAAAAAATATTCAATGGGCTCAACATGCCTCTCAGCAATTTCCTTGGGGTGTCTACTTTCCAAAATTGGGTCATTTGGGGGGGTTTTGTACTGCCCTGCCTTTTTAGCACCTCAAGAAATGAGATAGGCAGTCATAAATTAAAAGCTGTGTAAATTCCAGAAAATGTACCCTAGATGGAAGACGCTATACTTTTGCGCAAACCAATAAATATACGCTTATTGACATTTTTCTTACTAAAGACATGTGGCTGAATACATTTTGGCCTAAATGTATGACTAAAATTGAGTTTATTCGATTTTTCTTATAACAAAATTAGAAAATATTTTTTTTCAAAATTTTCGGTCTTTCCGTTTATATCGCAAAAAATAAAAATCGCAGAGGCAATCAAATACCATTAAAAGAAAGCTCTATTTGTGGGAAGAAAAGCACGCAAATTTCGTTTCGGTACAACATTGCATGTCTGCACAATTTACAGTTAAAGCAGCGCAGTGCAAAATTCTGAAAACAGCTCTGGTCCTTTAGCTACAAAATGGTCCGGGGCTTAAGTGTAGGGATGTCCCGATACCGAGCATTTGCCTGAGTACTTGTACTCGGGCAAATGCTCCCGATGCTTCACCCGATACTTGTGATCAGCAGTGATCAGTGCGGTGGGGGAAATTACCAGCACCGATCACCGATGTATATATTTAAAAGTAGTTTCTCCGAGTCCCTCTCTCCCTCTCTCCCTCTCTCCCTCTCTCCCTCTCTCCCTCTCTCCCTCTCTCCCTCTCTCCCTCTCTCCCTCTCTCCCTCTCTCCCTCCCTCCCTCCCTCCCTCCCTCCCTCCCTCCCTCCCTCTCTCCCTCCCTCGCTCCCTCGCTCCCTCGCGCGGGTATCAGCTGCTTTAAAATCAGCGGTGATCGGTGCTTGTAGCTCCCCCACACACGATCATCGCTGATTGTCCCCGTATCCTCGTCCAGCCCCCTCCGTTTTGCTGCTGTCCCAATCCGTGTGTCCCTCCGTGCTGCCGTCCCAATCCGTGTGTCCCTCCGTGCCGCCGTCCCAATCCGTGTCCTCCTCCGTGCCGCCGTCCCAATCCGTGTCCTCCTCCGTGCCGCCGTCCCAATCCGTGTCCTCCTCCGTGCCGCCGTCCCAATCCGTGTCCTCCTCCGTGCCGCCGTCCCAATCCGTGTCCTCCTCCGTGCCGCCGTCCCAATCCGTGTCCTCCTCCGTGCCGCCGTCCCAATCCGTGTCCCCCTCCGTGCCGCCGTCCCAATCCGTGTCCCCCTCCGTGCTGCCATCCCCCTCTGTTCTCCTCCTCCACCCCCTCCATCTGTCAGGATGGAGAGCGGAGGTAGGAGCCGGTAAATCTGGCTCCTTACTGTTCGGAATGTACAGAGTCAGTGATCACTGACTCTGTCCATTCACATAACTGAAACATCGTAAACTGTGTTTACGTTTTAGTTTATGAATGAAGAGAAGCCGCGGTCTTCTCTCCATTCATTTTCAGCGCAGCAGAGGCTGCTGAGAAAGGGACTGGGGAATCTGTCCCTAGTCCCTTTCTCTGTCTCAAAGGGGAGATGTCAGAGGTCTGTTAAGACCCCTGATATCTCACCAAAGCCCCCCAACAGGGCTGATAAAAAAATAAAAAATTTAATAAAAAAATAAATAATAAAGAAATGAATTGTAAAAAATAAATAAAATAAAATAGAAGAAAAAACACACTGACACTGTCCACCCCCCACCCCTTAAAAAAAGAAAACATTATAAAATATCAATCAATAAATAAATAAAAAAAAATTGTAAAAAAAAAAATTGTAAAAAAAAAAAAAAAAATTTTTTTTTTTTTTAAAAGCGATAAAAAAAAAGTATCTGTATTCGGTATCGGCGAGTACTTGGAAAAAAGTATCGGTACTTGTACTCGGTCTTAAAAAAGTGGTATCGGGACAACCCTACTTAAGTGGTTAAATCAAATCAAATCCACCCTGCAAAATATCCATCAGTGTGGGGTTAAACCATTATCTGGCCTAGTTAGGATTATGGAAAAATGGTTGCAAGTCCAATAAAGATAAAACAATTGTCTGAGATCCCAAATTGATAAAAAAAAAAAAAAAAAAAAAGAGAAGAGAAAGATTTAAGGGGGTGTATGGGTTCGTTAAAAAAAAAAAAAAGAAGGAGCGCTCTCCCAAGGGGGTTACCTTGCAGGCGTGCTCCCGAGTCCTGTATTCGGCGTCCATAGCCGCCAGCTGCAGGACTCGGCCCCGCCCCTCGCATCATTGGAGTTGATTGACAGCAGCGCAAGCCAATGGCTGCTCTGCTATCAATCTATCCAATGAAGAGCCGAGAAGACCGGGCCGAGATCAAGCGCGTTCGACGCGGGACTTTCGAGGGCTCAGGTAAGTAAAACGGGGGGGCTGGGGGTCCGCAAACATCAGATGTTTTTTCACCTTAATTCATAGGATGCATTAAGGTGAAAAAACTTGAACTTTTACAACCCCTTTAACTTGGCCTACAGTGCAAAAACGATTAATCACCTTTAAGTTTAGCGACACAGACAAAATATTTATAGTAAGGATAACATGATTTACCATTGAAGGGATTATTATTTGTTCGCATTCGTTGAGCAATGGCTTCCTCAACTTCTCTCTTTTTAACACACTGAATGCCCAAATTCTGGAAACTAGGAAGAAAAAAAAAAAATTTTTTCAATTATGTACACACACTTTATATATACATACACAAACTATAAAAACCATGTGTGGGTAATTTTTCGCTCTTGGGCTTTACTGAGATTAAATTTTCCCCCAGGCCAGCATTATTTACAAAGCATGCCAATAACTCAACTTATACATACAGTAAACATTAACAGACCATAACCGGTCTAGAAGATGGGCATATCCGTACAGAAAAATATAGTTTTCTCCAGTCATCTTCCAGGACAGCAAACCTGAGAGATGGGTGGCTCCTCTCTAACAGGAAATGCAATTAAACCAGCAGTTAAAAAAAAACAAAAACAAACACACAACCTTCCACCGCCTCTCGCTTTAGATTGCATCCAACCAGTTAGCAGTGCAATGTTTGCCGTTTTTTACTGGATGGCCATTGGGGCGCAAGGTCTCCCTATGAGTGCATCAGCGAACCTGAGTGGCAGTGAGTTTTCTGTGGTGGCTCAGGGGGTTTCCCATTGTGTTCCAGGATCTTGAGCCCAGGCTGGTTAAGGGTTCAACTCATGAAGCGCCCCTCGCTTCCATGGCCCTGTCCCTTCACTTCCTTTTGGAATGTTTTGGTCCCGGGATAGGGATGTGTTGATGGTGCAGTGTTTGCTCCTGGCCTCCCTTTCGGCTGTAAAGGGAAAATGCAAACCGGTACACACAGCGCAACTTTGCAGGTCTCCAGGGGACAGCAACTTGGGGGGTGGGGGAGATTTTGGTCACTACCCTTCTCTCATGGAAGACTCAGGAGGATGGAAAGGTAGGTCCGGCGGCTATGGCGAAGAGGACATAAAATGGTGGGGAGTACTTGTGTTGTAAAGTATTAAAAAAAATTTTTTTGGGACACTCATGGCAAACATCCATAATTGTATACACACAAAAAAATAAACTAAAAAGGGTGATATTGGACTGTACAGGCCAGAAAGGAGCATATACCAAAGTTATATAAAAATTACATATTTTATTGAAATATCACAGAATTTAAAAACAGATATAATGCACACATATCTAAATACTAAAAGAATATTAGGGTCTAGATATAAGTTTCCTGCGTGTGGTTAAGTGACACGAAACAGAGTACTAATGTAGTAGGTCCGCATGTGCCAACGCGTTTCCCAATTTGTGCTTCATCAGCGCTTATGAAGACCATGCAGTACTCATCTACAAGAGAGAAATGGTCATTTACACAAATATATTTAGGTGTACACACAAAAGTTAGAAACAGCAAACTGTTGAGAGGCTGAGACGTCCATCCCCTCCACAGCTTAGCGCTCCAATGAGCGCAAAGGGAGAAGAGCAGAGAGCTGTGACTGACAGTCTACAGCTCTCTGCTCACAGAGCTGTGAAAAATTAGCGATTTGCGATGTTCGATCGCTCGGTTTTCAGTGGCAGAGGCGCCATCAGACCGATTCTGCATCCACCTAGGCAAGTCTCAATGGGGGGGGGGGGGGGGGGGGGAACAATTTCTCTTTTAAAACATTCTACTGTTGAAGATGAGTAGTGTTAATAAATGAAGGACTTACTATTAGGTCGTAGTGATATGGGGGGAGGGGTCCAATACAATGGGAGGCCTAGATCATCTATATCAGGTGTACACACCGGAGCGTATGGTGCAGCTGAAGGACATTGTATAGCCAAAGGTGAACTATATTTTTGCGATGTCACTTTAAAACAAATTAATGGATCATGTTAAAGTGGTTGTAAACCCACTTTTTCAACTTGCACCTACAGGTAAGCCTAGATTAAGGCTTACCTGTAGGTGCAAGAAATATCTCCTAAACCTACACGGTTTAGGAGATATTTAGTAAAAATGACATTGCTCCGTGTCTACGGCACATGCGCGCCGTAGAGAACGGCGCATTCATGGGGTTAATCCTATTCACAAAATCGGCTACTTCCCAGCAATGGCTGGGCGTAGCCGATTGTGACGGCTCTTGCGCGCATGCGCAGTGTGACGTCACCGCCGCTCCGGCCAATCACAGCGCCGGAGCGGCGCTGTGATTGGCTGCAGCGGCGATACCCGGAAGTAACCTTCCGGCTATCGCCGCAGCGATGGATGCGGCTAGATGGAGGGACGCGGACGGCTTCGGGGGCCCCAATCTAAGGTAAGTGGTACATAATGAGCTAATATGCTAGTCATACTAGCTCATTATGCCTTTCTCTTACAGGTGGGGGGAAAAAAAAATAAAAAAAACTAAAATGTGGGTTTACAACCACTTTAAATTACATGATATGTATATCTCAGTCATGTGTGAAGGTGTGTAGTACAACTACATACCTAATCACATTCCAGCTTGCATCTATACGCGTCTCCCAAAAAACTAAAAATAAGTTAAAGGGGTTGTAAAGGTTAGTTTTTTATTTTCTAAATAGGTTCCTTTAAGCTAGTGCATTGTTGGTTCACTTACCTTTTTCTTTGATTTACCTTCTAAATGTTTTTTTTGTCGGAATTTCTCACTTCCTGTTTCTCCTCACTAAACTTCACACCATCATCCGAGTGGTGTGGAGTCAGCCAGAACAGCTTACTGAACAGCTTACTGAGGAGGAACAGGAAGTGAGAAATTCAGACAAAGAACACAAAGAAAAAAAAAATTTTGAAGGGAAATCTAAGGAAAAGGTAAGTGAACCAACAATGCACTAGCTTAAAGGAACCTATTTAGAAAATAAAAAACAAACCTTTACAACCCCTTTAAGTCAGGAATCTTTGGCCCCCGCTACCCGGGCTATATTTTTAGTCATGCGGGAGACACGTATAGATGCAAGCTGGAATGCGATTGGGTATGTGGTTGTACTACACGCGCTCATGCATAAATGAGATATACATACACCATGTAATTTCACATGATCCATTCATTTGATTTAAAGTGACGTCGCAAAAATATAGTACACCTTTGGATACATTATGTCCTTCAACTGCACCATACGATCCGGTATATACACCCAATACAGATGATCTAGGCCCCCGTTGGATTGACACCCCCCCCCCTCTATCACTATGAGCCAATAGTAGGTCCTTCATTAACACTACTCATTTTAAACAAACAGACTATTTAAATAATTATATATTCTATAGTATTTAATGTTTAAGCGCTAGATTGCTCCGGCGCATGCCCAGGGAATTTGTATGCATGTGTGGTTTAGCGTTGAGGTGGGACATTGAATATATGGCTGCAATTAGAGATTGCTGTTTGTAATTTGTGTATACACCTAAATATATTTGTGTAAAGGACTATTTCTCTCTTGTAGACGAGTACTGTATGGTCTTCATAAGCTCTGATAAAGCACAAATTGGCGAAACGCATCGGCATGAGGACCTACTACATTAGTACTCCGTTTCGTGTCACTTAACCACACGCGGAAAACGGTTACATCTAGACCCCGATATTTTTATATTTAGATATATGCGTTGTGTACTATATCAGTTTTAAAAATTTGTAATATTTCAATAAAATGTCATTTTTATGCAACTTTATAGCATATGCTCCTTTCTGGCCTGTACAGTCCGATAGCTCCTATTTTTTCTTTTGGTGTGTTGTAAAGTAGTCGCCCACAGACAAGCATGCCCCTGAAGTTTCAGCTAAAACAACAACTACAGCTTCCTCTCACATCAGTTGATGCTATGGTTATTGCAATGAGAAGTTGGCAGCCTCTTACTCTAAGCCCTTCTGTTATAAAATGTATTCACAAGCCATCAGGTAGTGGAATATCAGCCTCTATGAAGGAATTTATTCCAGTGTGGGCTGAGATGGTTGCCATCTTTTCAGTCCTTCGGGAATGCCTTTCCAGTTCTTTGCCTCCCTCCTCACAGACAGGTCCTTCTCCTGTAATTTCTTCTCTTCGTGGACTTCTGTTCTCAGTGAGCTTGGAAGAGGAAGGCAATGGTGAGGAAGCAGATAGCTCAGCTCATCTTCTCCAAGGGCCTTTTCACACGTACGGATCCCGTGAGGATCCGTTCCTTTAACAACCGCTTGCTCAGCGGGGATCGCTCCGTTGATCGCCGCTGAGCCGGCAGATGACAGGGTGGTCCCTGCACACTGTGCAGGGACCACCTTGTCAGATCTCCGCTCTCCTCTATGGGGGGGGGATCGGAAGAACACGGACCGTCTGTCCGTGTTCACCCGATCCGATGACGGATGGAAAAATAGGATTTTCCTCCGTCTGCAGAAACAGACCATAGCAGGGACTGATGAGATCGGATGTCAGTGGATGTTCATCCGCAATCTCATAGGGATACATGTATGTCCGTTTTTCATCCGAAAACGGATGGATGAAAAAACGGACACACTGTCCGCATGTGTGAAAGGGCCCTTAGGCCCCTTTCACACGGTCGGACCGTTCAGGTCCGCCTGTCCATTTTGTTGGCAGACCTGAACGGCCACTCCATACATCTCTATGGAGCGTTGGATGTCAGCCGTGACATGTCCGCTGACATCCGACCCAATCTGATAAAAATCAGACGGATGGCGAAACGTCCCCATCCGTCCATGGCGGATCAGATCGAGTGAGATCTGATGAAAACGGACATGCCGTCTGTTTTCGTCCGATCTCTCCATAGGAGACAGCGGCCCTGGACAAGCCCCTCCCCGCTCAGTGAGCAGAGAGGGACCTGTCATCCGCCAGCTCAGCGGAGATCAACGGACTGATCTCCCACTGAGCTGGCGGACTCCGCCTCGTGTGGAAGGGGCCTTAGGCTGAACTAGCCCATATTTTACCAGAGGGGAAAAAAATGGATACCAGAAGTGAATCTAGTGAAGAGTTGAGGTCTGCTAGACACTAGAGGTGCGCATCTTCACTGGCCTCACGATTCGATTTGGCGATGCATCACTTTCACAGCGCAAGTGCACATGGTTTTCATCAAAAAAAATTCAAGCAGTCAGAACTCCATTTTTTTTAATTCTATCTGTTCTTAAAAATAAAAAAAAAAAGACAACACTCCCTGCATGTACCAAAGTCTAAACAAAGCAGACAACTTGTACATGCTACAGGAGATGTCAGAGAGACTGCGGACATGCTACAGGAGATGGTCAGAGACTGCAGAAATGATACAGAAGATGTTCAGACTGCGGACATGATACAGAAGATCATCAGGTAAGTATAATATCTGTTTTACTTTAAAGAAAAAAATAATAATACCTGTTGTGCCGAGAATGGTTCCCCCCCGCCGGATTCTGTTCCCCCTAGCTCTCGGCTCCTATCGGAACTCCGCCCCCCCCCAGCCCTGTACATTGCCGCTCCCTCCTACTGTTCCTCACGAATGCAAATGCTCCTAATACCGCCCCACCTCTCCAGCCCTCTGCTCATTAGCATTCGTGAAAAAACAGTAGGCGTGAGCAGGCAAAGCAGAGGGCTGGAGAGGCGGGCGGTATTAGGAGCATTTGTATTCGTGAGGAACAGTAGGAGGGAGCGGCAATGTACAGGGCTGGGGGGGGGGGGGGCGGAGTTCCGATAGGAGCCGAGAGCTAGAGGGAACAGAATCCGGTGGGGGAACAGTGTGTATATGCCGCGCTCATGTGACTGCCCTCTCTCCTCTCACGTCTCTGACGCCAGGAGAGACGTGAAAGCAGAGAGGAGAGAGGCAGGCTGGGCAGTCACATGAGCGCATCATATAAAAAAACTAACAAATGAGGTAACAGCTCTCCTGGGAGGGGAGGGGCAGGGCTAGACATCGATTATTAGGGTCGCATGCATCGGTGCCACATCGGGGACACCCGAATCGCGATGCAGCGATTAAATTCCACACCCCTACTAGACACTAGCTCCCTTTAACCAGGGAGTTTTATTTTATTATTTTATTTATTTTTATGGGCCATTTAAGTAAAAAAAAATCCTGTCATGCCTAAAGGAGCCATCAGTAAAATATGGGATGTACAGAGAATTGCAGGGATCTGGATATGCTAAATGAATTAAACCAGATTTTCTCTGGTCAGCAGTACTACACCCTGCAGGCTGAATACCCTATGCCAACTGCTATGAGTTTGACAGATCTCGATTGTAGGTTGCTTGGAGTTTTCTCTTATAGCTCTCCCCTTTAACTTATCCGTACTGTGGGAAGGCAGTGTGGGGTACCTCTTGGGAGCATGACCTCTTTTTGGGATTTTGGTTGCTATGATTAACGCCCCTCAAGCTGCAGAGCAGCATAACAGCACCTCAGATCTGCAAAAGCTTCAACCTATTAAATCCTTTATACAAAATGCTGTTATAATTGTTGGTGAACCAGGGTCTGCTTATTCCATTTTGCCATTGATTTCAATCTCCTCTCCTATTTACAGCAAGGAGAGGAGGCGGCCTAGTGGGTTTTGCTGTGGGTTAATTATAACCTTTTGTTTGATTTTGGGGCTACAGCCCACCCTTAGGCTGAACTAGAAACAAAATGTGATCCTGCAACATTTAATTGAAAGACCTCTGGAGCAAACCTCTTTGCACGGGCTGCATATACAAACATATTTATTGATAGCTAGTTAGCCTGCAGGTGTTGGACTTCTGGTTACACTTTCCAGGCTAATCTGTTAACCACCCCTTCTCTGGGTGTCAGGATTTAATTTACCTACTAGGTCCGGGCTCACACTAGTGCGTCACGAGACTTGTCCTACTTTGGATCTGACCTTGCCCTGCGACTTGAAGCTGACACATGTCCGACTTTCAATGAACGGGGATCCGACTTGGATCCCCGCCAATTCCAGACACTGTTTGTTATGAATCTTGAGGGGGAACTCCACGCCAAATTTGAAATAAAAAACCGGCATGGGTTCCCCCTCTAAGAGTAAGTGTGTGTGTGTGTGTGTGTGTTTTAATTGACACTTCCTTCAGGTGAATGGGTACCCCATACTCATTCACATAGGGTGGGGGGCGGGGATCTGGGGGCCCCCTTATTAAAGGGGGCTCCCGGATTCCGATAAGCCCCCCGCCCGCAGACCCCGACAACCAACGGCCAGGGTTGTCAGGAAGAGGCCCTTGTCAACATGGGGACAAGGTGCTTTGGGGTGGGGGGGCCGCAGGGCGCCCCCCCTGCCCCAAAGCACCCACCCCCCATGTTGAGGGCATGCGGCCTGGTACGTTTCAGGAGGGAGGGGGGCGCTCGCTCGTCCCCACCCCCCTTCCTGACCTGCCGGGCTGCGTGCTCGGATAAGGGTCTGTTATGGATTTTGGGGGGACCCCCACGCCTTTTTTTGGTGTAGGGGGTTCCCCTTAAAAACCATACCAGACTGAAGGGCCTGGTATGCTCTTGGAGGGGGAACCCATGCCGATTTTTATTTAAAATTTGGCGTGGAGTGCCCCCTCAAGATCAGCAGAGCAGAAGTCGCATGCCAAAGTCGGATCATGCAAGACGGCATTCCGACTTTGATCCGACTTCAATGATAGTCAATGGGCTGAAGTAGGATCAAAGTCGGACCAAAAGTAGTACAGGGAGCATTTTAAAAGTCGGACTGACATGTGTCGGACCAGTTAAGACGGCTCCCATAGGGAAACATTGATTTTCACACATCATGCGACAAGAGCTCCCAATGTCAGAGCGTTTGTCGCACCAGTGTGAACCCGGCCTCAGTCCTTAGTAGCTGGGAGGTCTGGGCCATCTCCCACCAAAGTATGGGCTAGCTCAAGTGTACTAGGGGAATCACTGTATGCAGACTTAAATGGAATAGTAAAAGGGACATATTTTCCTCTATTCCAACTAAAACCCTTGCTAATGTTCAGGTCTGGAGGCGGATGCTGTACCTATTATGGGTTACTAGTATCGCAACTACACATGCCAGTTGGTGTGCTAAATCTTAAAATTTCTAATCACCTGGAGCTCCCCAAGTTTCTCCATTGGATAGCTGTATAGGGAATTGGTGGCCAAAGTCCACGTTATGCCTATGATAGGTGTTGCCGATTGTTGGGCATTTCTTAGATGAATACACCATGACTCTGACCCCATATAAAAAATACACAACATTAGAGCCTATGCTCATGTTCGGTCTATATTCATGGAGTATTGGTTACTCTTGCTGGGTATCGGAAATGCACAACATTGGTGCTTACAGTGCATCCGAAAAGTACACAGCGCTTCACATTTTATGTTACAGCCTTATTCCAAAATTGATTAAAATTCATTATTTTCTTTAAAATTCTACAAATAATACCCCATAATGACAACATGGAAGAAGTTTGTTTGAAATCTTTGCCATTTATAAAAAATCCCATGTACACAAGTAGTCACAGCCTTTGCTCATTACTTTGTTGAAGCACCATTGGCACCAATTCCAGCCTCAAGTCTTTTTGAGTATGATGCTACAAAAACTTAAAACACCTATTTTTGGCCAGTTTCTCACATTTTTTTTATTTATTTTTTCCCCCCAAAAAAAAAAAATTACTTTTACTGAAGAGAGGTAAAAAAATAAAAAAAAAATAAAAAATAAAAATAAAACTGTTACAGATATCTCATACAGCATTTTAACAAAATAAAGTGTACATAGTCACAGAAATCCGTCTCAAAAAGACACGTCCACTACCACAATACATAAAGTATGGGGGAAGAATTGGCGACCAATTTGTGGGGTCATAAGGGTTAAATTGATGCAGGAAGCATGAATTCGGAAAGAGGTCCGGGGTGTACTCGGTGGATTTCTCAATGCATACTCTATGTGGTCAGGGAAGAGGTTGTTTAGCTTAGGACATTAATGTGGTAGGATTCCACCATGGTACAGGTGTAGTTTGTAGGTGGAGAATGGTGGTTACGGCGATACCTTGCGTCTGGTAACAGTGGTAGATTTTTTCGGAGGTGTATGTGGGACGGGTAGTTTATGGCTGTATATGGAAATTCAGTCGGGGTAGCTGGAGGGTAAGGAGGATGAGGAGGACATGACAGGGGTAGGTGGGGGGGGGGGGTGGGGTGGGGTGGGGGGGAGATTGTCTCTGACTCCCCTTAATTCTCATTTATGTGTATGTGGAGTGGCACTAATCGAGCGAATGGGTGTGTACATGTCATCAGCGTACTGGGGAGTAGAAGAGGTGTCAGGGGTGAATGATTCGTAGGGTATAATCAATTTATTTTTTCCTCTTTTTTGTTATTCCCCCCCCCCCCTGTTTGTTAGGTGGAAGGGTGCATCGTGTTTTTGTAGTCGGTGTTGTCTCATGGTGTATCCAACATGCCCATTTTTCACTAAATTTGGTTGGGTTGTCATGAGCTGTGTGTATGAGCCTTTCCATGTCAGCGACTCTACTTATTCTGGTAAACCACTCTGAGTGTGGGCACTTGTGTTGAGTTCCAGTATAGCGGGACGCACTGCTTGGCAGCATTAATCATGTGCATCGCTAAGGATTTGTGATAGGATTTATGTGATAAAGGTGAATGGTGTAGAAGGAATTGAGCCGGGGAGAATTCTAAGTCATAGGAAGTGACCTGGGCAGAAATGCGTCAGACTTCTTTCCAAAAAGCTTGTAAAGAAGTACAGGACCACCAGATGTGTAGCAGAGTACCTTTTTCCTGGTGGCATCTCCAGCAGGTGTCTGGTATGGCTGGGTTAAATTTATGTAGTAGAAATGGGGTACGATGCCATCTAGATTGGATTTTGTAGCCATTTTCTTGTGTAGTGATGTTGATTGACCCTTTGTGGATATTTAGAAAAATATGTTCCCATTCTTCTTCCAAGTGAGATAGAAAGGTCATTCTCCCAGTTTTTGCAGGCTGTGTTTTCGTTGGCATTTATATCAGCAAAGATAAGGTTGTGGGTCAAGGATATTAGATGGGGTTGAGACGTCTGTTGTGTGCGAAGCCTTTCAAAGGGAGTAAGTTGTCTCGAACACTGAGGCTTTATTCAAAGATTTTAAGTAGTGGGCGAGCGCTAGGTATGTCCAGGGGGGGGGGGGGGGGGGGATAGGTGACCTATCCATCTGGGTGGAGAGTTGGGATGCAGAGAGCAGCTCATCTTGGTGGAAGAACTGGTGTGCTCTAATATGGTCGTGTGGCCAGTTATCAGAGAGAAAAGATTTGTGCATGCCTGGTGGGAAAGCGGGGTTTAGTCTCATAGGGGTTAGCGGACCAGGTATGGAGGAAATTAATGTTTGTCTACACGTCCGGTGAAAGCATTCTAGGGTAGGACCTATTAAGGGGTGGAGGCGAACTTCTGGGGGAATGTGGTTCAGAGGAATCCAGGGGAGAGAGTTCAGGTGTAAGTTTGAGAAAGATGCTTCCAGGGGGACTCAATCTTTTTGAAGCGAGTGTATATTCCAATCTGCTATTCTAGTGAGGTGGATAGCTGTGTGGTAGTTAAGGTGTGGGAGGCCAATTCCTCCCAATCGTTTTGCTCTGGAAAGCTGTTCGTGGCTTATTCTAGGTTCGTGGCCCCCCCAGAGGAATCGGGAGCAAATACTTCTATATGTTTTGAAAAAAGCAGGCGGTAGTCGTATAGGGACTGTTTGTAGTAGGTAAAGCATTCTTGGCAGGGCGTTCCTTTTGAGAACTGCTGCTCTGCCAAACCATGAGAATACTGGTTTGTTCCAGTTTTTGAGATCTGCAGTCAGTCTGTCTATTTATGAGGGGTAAATGGTTAAATACGTATAAATCTGAAAGTTTGGACGGAAGCTGAATGCCCAGGTACGTTATTGAGTCATGCTTCCATTGAAATGGAAAGTTCTCTCTGCATTGATCAACTAGGGGCTGAGGTAATGATACATTAACCACTTAACGACCGCCCACTGTAAATATACGTCAGCAGAATGGCACCCACAGGCAGAATCACGTACATATACGTGATTGCCTTTGTATAGTTGGGGGGTCCGATCGGACCCCCCTTCTTTACAGTGGGTGGTCGTTTCACCTTCGGGAGCGATCCGGCATGAGGGGACGGCCGTTCGATTCCGGCCACCCCCTCTCGATCGCTCCCGGCGAATGAGAGAGCTTCCCCTGCCTGCCAGGAAGGAGGAAGTGATGTCATCTCTCCTGGGGCGCTCACATATACCGAGCGTCGTACAGGAGAAGATGCAGGTTAGTACACAAAACAGCACACTGACACCAGGACACATAGGCACATAAATCGCCCCCCCAGATCACCCCCCAGCCCCCAGTCACAGTGTCACTGATTGCAGTGACCATTTATTTAGTGATCACTGCAATCAGTGACATTTGTGACTGTAAAAGTGTCACTACATTTAGTTTTAGGTCCAGTGTAGCCCCCTAACCCCCCCCCTAATAAAGGTTTAACCCCCTGATCACCCCCCCAGATAACCCTTTCACCCCCTAGCACCGCCGTCGCTATGCGATCATTTTTCTGATCGATGTCTTCGCGTCGGCGATGCTGATCGGTAGCCAGTAATTTTTTTTAGGTTCGCCGCAGGTTTTTATAGCGTCGGGTACCCCCATATATTACCTAATAAAGGTTTAACCCCCTTGATCACCCCCAGGTAACCCTTTCACCCCCTAGCACCACTGTCACTAGGCGATAATTTTTCTGATCGATGTCTTAGCGTCGGCGATGCTGATCGGTAGCCAGTAATTTTTTTTAGGTTCGCCGCAGGTTTTTATAGCGTTGGGTACCCCCATATATTACCTAATAAAGGTTTAACCCCCTTGATCACCCCCCAGGTAACCCTTTCACCCCCTAGCACCGCCGTCGCTATGCGATCATTTTTCTGATCGATGTCTTAGCGTCGGTGATGCTGATCGGTAGCCAGTATTTTTTTTTAGGTTCGCCGCAGGTTTTTATAGCGTCAGGTACCCCCATATATTATCTAATAAAGGTTTAACCCCCTGATCGCCCCCCAGGTAACCCTTTCACCCCCTATCACCACAGTCGCTAAGCGATCGTTTTTATGATCGTTGTCTTAGTGTCGGTGATGCCGATAGGTAGCCAGTAATTTTTATTTAGGTTCGCCGTCAGGTTTTTATAGCGTCAGGTACCCCCATATATTACCTAATAAAGGTTTTAACCCCCTAATTACCCCTAGTTAACCCTTTCACCAGTGATCATCATATAAGTGTTACGGGTGACGCTGGTTAGTTTGCTTTTTATAGTGTCAGGGCACCCGCCGTATATAACCCAATAAAGGTTTAACCCCCTGATCGCCCGGCGGGTGATATCAATTAGGTTTTAGCGTCAGAGAGGGTCTGCGTCACACCCCAGGCAGCGTCAGGTTAGTGCCAGTAGCGCTAACACCCACGCGTGAAGCATACACCCCCCTTAGTGGTATAGTATCTGATCAGCTCAATATCTGATCAGATCTATACTAGCGTCCCCAGCAGTTTAGGGTTCCCAAAAACGCAGTGTTAGCGGGATCAGCCCAGATACCTGCTGGCACCTGCGTTTTGCCCCTCCGTCCAGCCCAGGCCACCCAAGTGCAGTATCGATCGATCACTGTCACTTGCAAAACACAACACACATAACTGCAGCGTTCGCAGAGACAGGCCTGATCCCTGCGACTCCAGTGCTGTAGGAGGTGATTTCACCACCACAGTTAAAAAAAAAAAAAGCATATATGCCGAAGCATTGGGGCAGCAGGGGCGGAGGAGTGATTTTGCTCCTAATGCCGCGTACATACGGTCGAAATTCCGACGGAGGCTTGCCCGTGGAAAAGTCTGACCATGTGTACGCGGCATAACTTTTGCGAGAAGATGCCCCCATGCTTCGGCATATATAAATGGTGCATGTATGCCCATCATTAGAAGTGGGTGGATGAAGGGCGGTATTCTAATGGTGGGCATACCCACCGATCAATCTTTTTTTTTTCGTTCAGCCAACAGGCTGCATGAAAAAAAAAGATTACAATACATGTCCAACAAGGACCAGTAACGTACTGGTATGTTGCTGGACTTTGAATGTTTATACCAGAATGATGCCTGCAGGTTTAGGCATCATCTTGGTATCATTCTTTTCAGCCAGCGGCCGGCTTTCATGTAAAAGCAATCCTAGTGGCTAATTAGCCTCTGGACTGCTTTTACAAGCAGTGGGAGGGAATGTCCCCCCCCCCGGATATAAAAAGCGCCATTGGGAAATTGGGAAAGCATTTTATCACACCGATCTTGGTGTGGTCAGATGCTTTGAGGGCAGAGGAAAGATCTAGGGTCCAATAGACCCCAGTTTTTTCAAAAAAGAGTACCTGTCATTACCTATTGCTATCATAGGGGATATTTACATTCCCTGAGATAACAATAAAAGTGATAAAAAAAAAAAAATATGGAAGCAACAGTTTAAAAATAAAATAAAAAAGCAAAATTAATAATAAAAAAAAAAAAAAAAAAAAAAAAAAAGCACCCCTGTCCTGCCCTGCTCTTGCCCAATGGCGAACGCAAGCGTCGGTCTGGCGTCATATGTAAACAGCAATTGCACCATGCATGTGAGGTATCACCGCGAAGGTCAGATCGAGGGCAGTAATTTTAGCAGTAGACCTCCTCTGTAAATCTAACGGGGTAACCTGTAAATGCTTTTAAAGGCTTTTAAAAATGTATGCAGTTTGTCGCCAATGCGCGTTTGTGCGAAATTTTAAAGCATGTCGTGTTTGGTATCTATGTACTCGGCCTAAGATAATCTTTTTTATTTCATCAAACATTTGGGCAATATAGTGTGTTTTAGTGCATTAAAATTAAAAAAAGTGTATTTTCCCCCAAAAAATGCGTTTGAAAAATCGCTGCGCAAATACTGTGTAGAAAAAAAAAATGCAACACCCACCATTTTATTCTGTAGGGCCTTTGCTTTAAAAATATATATAATGTTTGGGGGTTCAACATAATTTTCTTGCAAAAAAAAATATGTTTTCATGTAAACAAAAAGTGTCAAAAAGGGCTTTGTCTTCAAGTGGTTAGAAGAGTGGATGTAAGCTTCCTAATGTTGTGTATAAAATGCCAGAACAGTTCAAAACCCCCCCAAATGACCCCATTTTGGAAAGTAGACACCCCA
Source organism: Rana muscosa (assembly GCA_029206835.1). NCBI lineage: Eukaryota > Metazoa > Chordata > Amphibia > Anura > Ranidae > Rana > Rana muscosa. Next base: position 243,915,256 of record CM055119.1, read on the forward strand.
AGCTATATACTGAGAGGCATGTCGAGTCCATGGAATATTTTATATGTTGACACAAGTTGCGGAAAAAAATACAATTTTTTATTTTTTTTTGCACAAAGTTGTCACTAAATGATATATTGCTCAAACATGCCATGGGCATATGTGGAATTACACCCCAAAATACATTCTGTTGCTTCTGAGTACGGGGATACCACATGTGTGAGACTTTTTGGGAGCCTAGCCGCGTATGGGACCCCAAAAACCAAGCACCGCCTTCAGGCTTTCTAAGGGTGTCAATTTTTGATTTCACTTCTCACTGCCCATCACAGTTTCGGAGGCCATGGAATGCCCAGATGGCACAAAACCCCCCCAAATTACCCCATTTTCGAAAGTAGACACCCCAAGCTATTTGCTGAGAGGTATTGTGAGTATTTTGCAGATCTCGCTTTTTGTCACAAAGTTTTGAAAATTGAAAAAAAAAAGAAAAAAAAAAAAAATTTCTTTCTTAATTTTCAAAAACAAATGAGAGCTGTAAAATACTCACCATGCCTCTCAGCAAACAGCTTGGGGTGTCTACTTTCCAAAATGGGGTCATTTGGGGGGGGTTTTGTGCTATTTTGGCATTTTATGGCCTTCAAAACTGTGATAGGTAGTGAGGAGTGAAATCAAAAATTTGCGCCCTTAGAAATCCTGAAGGCGGTGCTTGGTTTCCGGGGTCCCGTACGTGGCTAGGCTCCTAAAAAGTCCCACACATGTGGTATCCCCGTACTCAGGAGAAGCAGCAGAATGTATTTTGGGGTGCAATGCCACATATAACCATGGCATGTGTGAGCAATATATCATTTAGTGACAACTTTTTTAATTTTTTTTTTTTTTTGTTATTATTCAATCACTTGGGACAAAAAAAAAATATTCAATGGGCTCAACATGCCTCTCAGCAATTTCCTTGGGGTGTCTACTTTCTAAAATGGGGTCATTTGGGGGGGTTTTGTACTGCCCTGCCATTTTAGCACCTCAAGAAATGAGATAGGCAGTCATAAATTTAAAGCTGTGTAAATTCCAGAAATAGTACCCTAGTTTGTAAACTTTATAACTTTTGCGCAAACCAATAAATATACGCTTATTGACATTTTTTTTACTAAAGACATGTGGCTGAATACATTTTGGCCTAAATGTATGACTAAAATTGAGTTTATTCGATTTTTCTTATAACAAAAAGTAGAAAATATCATTTTTTTTCAAAATTTTCGGTCTTTTTCCGTTTATATCGCAAAAAAGAAAAATCGCAGAGGCAATCAAATACCATTAAAAGAAAGCTCTATTTGTGGGAAGAAAAGGACGCAAATTTCGTTTGGGTACAACATTGCATGTCCGCACAATTTACAGTTAAAGCAGCGCAGTGCAAAATTCTGAATTCACCTCTGGTCCTTTAGCTACCAAATGGTCCGGGGCTTAAGTGGTTAAGAGCAAAGGACTTTGAGAAATTAATTTTGAGGTTGGAAATACATTGAAATTGTTTGAAATCCGATAATATTGGGAGGGATTTCACAGGATTAGTTAGGAATAGCAAGATGTCGTCTGCAAAGGCGGCATATTTATATTCCTTTTTGGGTGTACGGACCCCCTGAATGTCGGGGTTGAGTTTTAATTTGCATAAGAATGGTTCAAGCGTGAGAACAAAGAGGACAGGGGCAACCTTGTCTAGTTCCGTTTTGGATGGGGAAGGCATTCGACAGAGTGCCGTTGACACGGACTTCAGCTGATGGATTTGCGTACAACGAGAGGATTAGATCAGACATATGTGGAGCCAATCCTATTGCCTTCAGGACTGCACCCATGTAATCCCAGGCCACCCTGTCAAATGCCTTCTCCGCATCAAAGGATAGGAAGAAACCTTTTTGGTTGGTATGGGTCATCAGGTGGTGTAGATTTGATTGCTTTGATAGTGTTGTCCCGGGCCTCACGTCCAGGGACAAAACCTACTTGGTCTTGGGAGACGAGGGAGGGAAGCAGTGGTATGAGTCTATTGGCCAGTATCTTGGAAAATATCTTAATGTCTACGTTCAGTAGAGATATCGGTCTGTAGTTGCTAGTTTGTGTAGGGTCTTTATCTTCTTTGGGTATAACTACAATGTGGGCTTCTAACATTCCTCTTGATAGGGGATTTGAAGGGGAGAGAGAGTTGAAAGCGTGGAGAAAAGGTGTTTGCAGAGTGTCTGAGAATGATTTATAATAGGCTACCGGAAGGCCATCTGGGCCAGGGCTTTTGCCAGGTTTCATCTGTTTTACGGCTTGTTTCCATTCCAATATGGTGATCGGGGATTCTAGGTTTGTGGCGATGTCTTCGGGGATCTTTCCTGAAGCGAATCGATCCAAGAATTCATTTATGTCGTCAAGTCTTTTGGGTGTAGGAGACGTATGTGGGTCAGATTTGTTAAGGTCGTATAGGGAGGAATAGTAGTTTTCAAATTCATCCGCAATGTCTTTGTTATGAGTAAGTGTCTTGCCGGTATGCGTGTTTAGGTGGTGTATTGTAGTGTTGGCCTTTTTCTTGCGCAAGGCTTGAGCAAGGAGGTGGCCACATTTGTTCCCAAACTCATAGAAGAGTTTCTGGGAAAGGGTGAATTTTGTCCTGAGAATGAGGCCTAGTTCTTCTTGTATGTGCGTGCGGGTCTCAATGAGTTCCGAGTGGGTTTGGTGTGCTAGGTTACACTTGTGTATCGCTTCTAGTTTTTTCAGTTTGGTGAATAGGGTAGCTAGTTTGGTTTTCCGTTTTTTGATCGCCGCTGTTAATGAGATTAGTTTACCACGCACTACGCATTTGTGGGCCTCCCACTGTGTCAACTTTGATGAAGGGCCGAAACAACTAATCGATTATGAAATTAATCGATTACAATTTTCATAATCGATTAATCGGCCAGTAACATAATGAGGTTAAAAATAAACTAAAATTAACCCTTTATAGTACAAAAAGAGCAAATTGCTACTGTAAATATTACTTTCACTGTCCCACAGTAAAAAAATTAACCCCTTACAGTAGCGATTTGCTCTTTTTGTACTAATTTTTGTTTTTTTTAACCCCATGTTACTAAACATCTCAGGCCTGGGTCACACCTCCGTGTTTTTGGGTGCTTTTTGCAGAAACACACTACAGTTCATTTACATGGTTTCTATGGGACACGTTCACATCCATGATTTTTTCAGCTGCTGCGTATTTGGAAAGGGCAAGGACTTTTTTTAAATGCAAAACTGTGCTATTTTAGTTTTTTGGTTTAATATACTTTAATGGAGAAGCTGCAGAAAAGCATGTAATGTGTTTTTGCGGCAATTTGTGTTTTGAAATCTGCCCAACAACAAATTGGCCCCAAAAAAATGTAAAAAATGCAAAAAATTACCTTTTTTTTTTACGGTTATTAACCGATTAGTCGATTAATTGAAACAATCGGCCAACTAATCGATTATGAAAATAATCGTTAGTTGCAGCCCTACTTTGATGTGTCAGTATCCGTGAAGTAATTTGTTAGACAGTTGCGGATTTCTTGTTCATTCTTGATATCTGTCAGGATAGTTGGGTCTAGTCTCCATATGTAGGCGTGATCGAATATGTCTGGAAAAGTGAGTGTCATCGTGACAGGGTGGTGGTCTGAGAAAGTCATTGGTTCTATGGTAGCCTCCGTTAGTATTGGTAGGTCTTGTTGTGTAAGAAAAAAATAGTCAAGTCTTGAGTATTTGTTGTGGGGGATAGAGAAGAATGTTAAGTCTTTATCACTCGGTGGAGAGTTTGCCAGGTGTCATGTACGAGAAGGTCTTGGAAGCAACGTCTTATTTGTTTAAGTGCTCTATAGGGCAGGTGAGATTTACCAGAGGAGGTATCTATGAGGGGGTCTAGTGGGACGTTAAAGTCTCCTCCTAGGATCAGGATACCTTCCTGGAAGGCTGCTAGGCATCGTGAGATAGCTCGGTAGAAGGGAACTTGTGAGGAGTTGGGGCTGTATATGTTTGCTAGAGTTATTTTTTTGTTTCTAAAAAGGTACCCCTAGGAAAAACACATCTTCCCTGGTCGTCAATAAGAGTATCCGAAATTTGAATGGGGACCTTTCTTGAGGGGAGCACTGAGACCCCTTTGGATTTGGAGACAGGGGAGATTGAGTGGTAGCTATGGGGGTAAAATTGATTAGATAAGTTGGGCGTTTTCTTTGAGCTGAAGTGGGTTTCCGGTAGGAATATTACGTCTGCCTTCATGCTCCACATGTGAGAAAGTAGTTGGGAACGCTTTTCTGGGTTATTTAGGCCCTTGGCATTTAGGGAAATTAGCTTTAGCGAGAAATTGGAGGATTTTGGTTTGTGAGAGGCCATGTTAAGTGTAGAGGTAGGAGTGTAGGACTCTTCAGGGAGGTTCAGGGGAGTCAGAGACAAAGGGAGGAGTGGATCGAGAGAGAAAACCAAGTGGGGAGGTGGGAGTGAGAGGGAGGGGGAAACCCGGTTAGGGTTGGGAAGGTAAAAGAGGGAGATCAAGAGTGTATCGTTCGCTCCCTTAACTAGGGGGGTCAAGGGGTTATACCGGATGTGGGAATTGACCTGCAAGCCCACCGTATATATGTGGAATAGTCCGGCGGGGGTCAGCGGCGTCTACTAGGGCTGCAACTAACGATTATTTTCATAATCTATTAGTTGGCCGATTATTGTTTCGATTAATCGGTTAACAACCTTAAAAAAAAAAAAAAAAAAAAAAAAAAAAAAAAAAAAGGTGATTTTGCGGTGATTTGCATTTTTACATTTTTTTTGGGCCAATTTGTTGGGCAGATTAAAAAACACAAATTGCCGCAAAAACGCATTACATGCTTTTCTGCAGCTTCTCCATTGAAGTATATTGAACCAAAAAAACAAAATAGCACCGTTTTGCGTTAAAAAAAGTCCTTGCCCTTTCCAAATACGTAGCAGCTGAAAAAAGCTTAGATGTGAACGTGTCCCATAGGAAACCATGTAAATGGACTGTAGTGTGTTTCTGCAAAAAGCACCAAAAAACAGAGGTGTGACCCAGGCCTGAGATGTTGAGTAACATAATGGGTTTAAAAAAACAAAAATTAGTACAAAAAGAGCAAATAATCGCTACTGTAAGGGGTTCATTTTTTACTATGGGACAGTGAAAGTAATATTTACAGTAGCGATTTGCTCTTGTACTATAAAGGGATAATTTTTGTTTTGTTTTTAACCCCATTATGTTACTGGCCGATTAATCGATTAATGTCATAATCGATTAGTTGTCGATTAATCAATTAGTTGTTTCGGCCCTAGTGTCTACCAGAGTCCGCTGCGGGGGATAACAGTAAGTGTCGATCAATGAGATAGGTGAGTTCTGAGTCCCTTGAGGTCAGTACATGTGTGAGTGGTGCTTAGCGTATATGTTCTGTCAGGGAGCGGATGGGGAATAAGTTTCCCCAGTGCTCCCTGTGTCAAAAGGTGCTGGATAGGGAGTCATGGTGAGAAAAAAAAAGAAATGGTTGGGCAGATGAGAACGGTCCATTACATGCTGTCAGTTTAATGCGGAAGAGTTTCAGGGTTTAGGCAGTACAGAATAAGGTATAAAGAAAATTTTACACTCAACGTGGTATAGGCAGGCAGTGCATGGATAACACGGAAGAGGAAAGTGTATAGTTCGGGGTTGCGAGTATCTATAACTTGAAACATCAAACATGAGTGAAAGATTTTACCTGACACTGAGTGGAGAACAGGATTCTGATCTAAAACCTTAACTACTTGTGTAACAACAGCATTGGCCGCAACTGTGGCCAAACATAAGATAACATTACCCTGGGGATGTTTGTCGGTCGGTTGGCCTCGAGGGGGGCACGCCCCTTCCCGGGCTACTACACCAAGCTTTGTATATCTCTCCCTTACTCCCAATAAAGAGGGAAGAGGTGTGGTTCCGGTAGGGGAGATGTTATTGCTCTCACATGGGAGAGGTGCCAATGTTATTTAAGAGGATCTATAAGAGCCCTACCTGAGCGTAGCCCCCTCGAAGCCCCGACCATGAGTTCATTGTTGGAGAAGCAAAAGGATTTGGTGTCTTTTTTTTTCCCCCCTGTGGATTGAGAAGGGTTAGGAACATTGAGATAACAAATGCACACATCATCAAAACAATCTTAGTCCTGAAGAGGAGTGTAAGGATGGGGGAAGATAAGGAATGTGGGGGGGGGGGGGAATTAGAGGAAAGAAGGGGGATAAGGGGGGAGATATATCCAGCCGATGAGGAGTAAGAAGAGCAAGGAATAAAGGGAAAAGGGGGGGGAGGTAATTGAATGGGGTCTATACTTAGTCCATCTTCATTTGCATGGCTTTTCTGAGTGTTGTTCGTCAGATTCTCGAGGTGCCAGTAAGATGAGGTATCATCTTGGGGTAGGTAGTCTCTGAGAACAAGATGGTAGGAATTCACTATTAACCAGGCGATGACTTTGTGCTGAGCATCAGGGAGATTTGATCACGTGGATTGTTCCAGGGTAGTTGTCCATTTACTGTTGTCTCTTTGGGTGGCAAATCATTTGATAACCCACTGTTGTGTACATAGGAAAAATGGCCAGGGTCCCCCAAGGGGGGTCCAGTGAGTTGGGGTCAATGAAGTAGTCCGCAAGGTTTAGCAGAAGGCTGGTGGGTGAAGCTTGTTGACATCAGCTGGGTAAGGTTTAGGACGAAGTGTCTATGGGTTAGATCATCTTGTGGCATACATGCCGGGTCACATGGGTTAGTCAACATTAGCAAAATGGGGTAGGTGGGTTCTGGTCTGAAGTATATGTCAGTTGAGTAACCGGCTGGTATAGTAGGGAGCGAGTTCAATGGAGTATAACGCAAGGGCAGGGAGAAGTGTCTATCAATTGGTTTGAGCTATTGCAGGACAGATGATCGCAGTACAGGGGGTTTAGATAAGTCTCCACTTTGACATAAACAGATCGTGTTCCCAGGTATTAAGAGGCCGAACTTGAGGGTTAAGTCTCCATGTCAGGTAAAAAAAAAAAAAGGAGGGGGGGGGGATTGTGTACTGGAGAGTAAATACCTGTCTGTCTAAGTGAGGCGAGCCTTGCGGTGCACTGGTGAAGCTGTTGGGCTTCCATTCCGCGGGACTCCGGAGTTCTTCAGCGGCGTGGGAGGAGGAGGAGGAGGAGGAGGAGGAGGAGGAGGAGGAGGAGGAGGAGGAGGAGGAGGAGGAGGAGGAGGAGGAGGAGGAGGAGGAGGAGGAGGAGGAGGAGGAGAGAGAGAGAGAGAGAGAGAGAGAGAGAGAGAGAGAGAGAGAGGGGGAGGGAGAGGGAGGAGGAGGATGGGGGAGGGAGAGGGAGGAGGAGGATGGGAGCGGCCTCCGTTGTTGCTGTAATTGCCCGCTTCGTCTATGCCGTCCATAGGAGGAGGCTCTTGTAGGATATGGTAGACGGAAGTCACTGTACCAGTCTGGTAGATCAATGCGCTGGATGCCTATAGCAGTGCAGAAGTGTTCCAGGTCTTCCGGAACTTTAAGGTTCGCCGTGCGGCCTTGATGTGTCACGGAAAGGCAAAATGGAAACTTCCAGCGGTAAATGATGGATTTGGCTCTCAGGACGTCCAGTAGTGGTCGTAGATCTGTCCTGCGCTGTAGGGTGATGCCCGATAGATCCTGATAAATCTTAATCATAGCCTCGCCAAAAGCTAGCCGATTACGGCTCCGTGCTCTGCAGAGGATTTCCTCTTTTAGCTGAAAGTCCATAAGGCAGCATACTACGTCTCTGGGGGGGGGGTCTGTCTCTCTTTTCCCCGGGGGCGCAACGCTCTGTGGATTCTTTCAAAAGCGATCGGAGTGTCGGGGGATCTTTCCAGGAGATCGTTAAATACGTTCGTGACCGTCAGGGAGAGCTGGCTGGGGTCTACAGATTCTGGGAGTCCTCTTACTCTGAGGTTGCGGCGTCTTCCCGTTATCCAGGTCTTCCATGTGGCAGTTGATTTCTCTTAGGTGAATGGCGTGGGACTCCGTTATCTGCTGCACATGGCAAAGCAAAGTGTCATGGCGGGCCTGCGTGAGTTCCACCTCCTCCACTCTGATGGCCATCGCCTGCATGTCAGATCTAATTTCTGATATTGCCGCCATCAGAGTGTTCTTAATGTCCGCAGCCACGCTGCGGAGATCGTCCAGGTTTACTGCAGGGGGTTGTCTCCTCTCCAGTTCCGCTCCAAGCGATCTCCGGGAACCAGAGAGTTGTGGGCTGGGGCTCTGGGAGCGCGCCTCACAAGAGGAGGCCGCCTGTGAGGCCTGCATCCTGTCTTTAGGCCGCGATCTGAAAATCTCTGGGATATGCTTGCAGAGCTGTGTGTCCTGGCTCAGCGGCGATTGGAACCTTGTAGCTGAGGCGCTGCGGGATGTTCTCACCATGTCTGAGGCAGTTTTGGGTTGGATAGCTGAAGTTGCAGGACCTCTGGGAATCGGGAGCTCTGAGCTTACACGTCCATCTTGGACCGGCTCCAAACCGCGCCCCCATTCTCTTTTTTGCAAGACCTCTCAAGCTTCATCAGGTTGCACGGGGAGCGTCGGTGCACAGCCATTTTTAGATCTCTTCAGAGAAGTTCAAGTCTGGGCCACTCAAGGACATTCACAAATGTCCCGTAGCCACTCCTGTGTTATCTTGGCTTTGTGCTTAGGGTCGTTGTCCTGTTGGAAGATGAACCTTCTCCCCAATCTGAGGTCCAGAGGGCACTGGAGCAGGTTTTCATCAAGGATGTCTCTGTACATTGCTGTATTCAGCGTTCCTGCCGCTGAAAAACATCCCCACAGCATGATGCTGCCACCACCATGCTTCACTGTAGGGATGGTATTGGCCAGGTGATGAGTAGTGTCTGGTTTCCTCCAGACATGACGCTTGCCATTCAGGCCAAAAAGAGTTCAAACTTTGTTTCATCAGACCAGAAAATTTTGTTTCTCATGGTCTGGGAGTGCTTCAGGTGCCTTTTGGCAAACTCCACGCGGGCTGTCATGTGCCTTTTACTGAGGAGTGGCTTCTATCTTGCCACTCTACCATATGGGCCCGATTGGTGGAGCGCTGCAGAGATGGTTGTTCTTCTGGAAGGTGCTCTCTCCATAGAGAAACGCTGGAGCTCTGTCAGAGTGACCATCGGGTTCGTGGTCACCTCCCTGACTAGGGCCCTCATCACCGATCGCACAGTTTGGCCGGGCAGCCCGCCCTAGGAAGAGCCCTGGTGGTTCCAAACTTCTTCCATTTACGGACGATGAAGGCCACTGTGCTCATTGGGACCTTCAAATTTTTCTGTACCCTTCCCCACATCTGTGCCTCTATACAATCCTGTCCGAGGTCTACAGACAATTTCTAGGACTTCATGGCTTGGTTTGTGCTCTGACATGCACGGTTTACTGTGGTACCTTATATAGACAGGTGTGTGCCTTTGAAAATCATGTCCAATCAACTGATTTTACCACAGGTGGACTCCAATCAAGTTGTAGAAACATCTCAAGTATGATCAGTGGAAACAGGCTGCACCTGAGCTAAATTTTGAGTGTCATGACAAAGGCTGTGAATACTTATGTACATGTGATTTTTTTTTAGGCGTTTTTATTTTTAACAAATTTGCAACAGATTTCCAACAAACTTCTTTCATGTTGTCATTATGGGGTATTGTTTGTAGAATTGAGGAAAAAAATAGGATTTTTGTACTCACCGTAAAATCCGTTTCTCTGACGTCCATGGACTGACACAGCTGTCATACTGATTACGTGTGGGTATATGTCCCTGCTTGCAGGAGAAGACCTAGGCAGAATGTTAGACGTTAAAACATTCTAGAACAAACCAGAGCTGAACAGCCCCGCCCAGGGGGGCGGTCCCTCCGGACATTACCCTCCCACCTGCAGCTAGCAGACCTCAGTTCCTAACAAAGCAGTACAAACCTTTAAAAGGAAGGGTGGGTTGCTGTGTCAGTCCATGGACGTCAGAGAAACGGATTTTTCGGTGAGTACAAAAATCCTATTTTCTCTTAACGTCCATGGACTGACACAGCTGTCATACTGATTATGTGTGGGACGTCCCAAAGTAGTATAAGAAAAGGGTGGGAGAAAAATAGTAAAAGGAACAACCAAAACTTCACTACAAACCAGCAGAGCGCCTCAACGGAGGAGTTGCAACATTAAACAGCGACCTGCAACACTTTGCGGCCGAAGGAAGCATCCGAAGATGCAGCCACAACAACCTTATAGAATTTTGAAAAGGCATGAACAGACAACCAGGTCGCCGCCTTGCACCCTTGTGCAACCGACGCTTGATGTCGGAACGCCCAGGAAGCACCAATTGCCCTGGTGGCATGCGCCGTAACCGGAAAGGGAGGGGCCACCCCCTTAATGGCATAGGCCTGTATAACAGTCTGTCTGATCCATCTAGAAAAGGTGGCAGACGACACCGCTCGGCCCTGTTCGGACCAGAGACAGAAGACACAACTAGCGAGTCATATCACGTACCACATATGTGTGAGGCGCAAACCCTCTGGAATGCGATGTGTGAGGTCACAAGGACGAGAGGACAATGTCCACATGTAGGTGAAAAGCCGAGACCACCTTTGCAAAAGGAAGGTCACGGACGCAACACCGCCTTATCCTCATGGATGACCAAATAGGGCGACTTGCAGGACAAGGCCGCCAACTCAGACACCCATCTGACAGAAGTAATGGCCACTAAGAAGGCCACCTCCTGAGACAAGGTCAAGAGGGGAATATCTGATATTTTCAAAGTGAAGTTCCTGGAGAACCGAGAGCACCAAATTCAAATCCCGAGGAGGTTTCAACAGGAGGGAGCACATGGCGAACCCTCTGCACAAAGGTGCTACCAAGGAATGACTCGCTAGCGGTTGCTGAAGGAAGACGGCCAAGGCCGAAAACTGACCCCTAATGGTACTCAAAGCAAGCATTTGGGTCACTCCATGCTGCAAGGACCGCAGGATACTGGGGACGGAATACGTCTGTAGACGCTAGACCAGCTCATTGCACATAGCGATGTAAGCTTCCCAGGTATGGTGATAAATCTTTTAAGCGGAAGACTTCCGAGCCCTGAACATGGTCGAAATGACCGAATCCGAGAGACCTCGGACTCTCAGCACCTGGCTTCCGATAGCTATGCCGTTAAGTCAGAGACTGTAAAACAGGATGAAAAATAGGACCTTGAAACAGAAGGTCCTCCCTTATTGGCAACCGCCAAGGAACGTCCGCGATGAGACGTACCAGATCAGCGTACCAAAGACGGCGAGATCCACCCTGCGCAAGAGGATCACCGGAATCCTTTTGGCCACAACCCTGCGCAGCAGGCGAGGAAGCAGCTGCAGCGGAGGATAACAGATATCAGGTGATAATGACCCCATGGGGCCCACCAACGGATCCGAGGCATCCGCCCAAGGATCCCTGGACCTGGCCACAAACCTTGACACCTTACCATTGAGTTGAGAGGCCCTCAGGTCCACAACCGGCATGTCCAGGTGTAAGGACCACTCTCCTGGTCCAGCATCTGGCGACTCCGATAGTCAGCCTGTCAATTGTCTACGCTTGAACGTAGACGGCCGATAGAGACCACATGGGGAGGCATATTCTGATTGCCCGTATTTCCAGAACATTGATCGGTAAAACGGCTTCGTCCGGAGTCCAAGCCCTGGGGCTGACAGGACCCCCCAGACTCCACCCCAGCCCGTCAGGCTGGCGTCCGTCATGAACACCGCCCACTGGCTGGGGAGGGACAACTTCCCGGACCGAAGAGCCGGGGACCCAAACCACCACGCCAGGGACGCCCTGAGTGGGTGACTCATCTGGATCTGAAGATCCAAGGACAACGGAGATTTGTCCCAAGTGGACAGGATCTCTTACTGTAATGCCCATGTGTGTGATTGGGCATACGGAACAGCCTCGAACGAGGCCCTCATGAGTCCCAGGACTCTCATGCAAAAAACGGGTTGACGACCATTTCCGAGACGTCAGGACCCGCACTACAGACTGAAAAGTCCGTAACTTCTCAAAGGTTAGGAATACCTACGCCTCCATGGAGTCCAGGATCAGACCGAGATACTCCAAATGCTGAGCCGGGACCAGGACCGACTTTTGAATGTTCGGGAGCCACCCAAAGTCCCTAAGGGTCTGACTGACAATAGTCGCACTTCTAATTCTGAGCCATTGTCTGCCCTTAGAAGACGATCGTCCAGATAGCCCATAATAGCAATGCCTCGCTGTCTCAGTCAGGCTAGAACCGGAGCAAGCACCTTGGTAAAAAACCCTTGGTGCCGAGGCTAGGCCGAAGTGAAGAGCCACAATCGATAGTGGTCTTTGCCGATCGCAAGCGCAGAAACTACTGTTGACGTGCGCAGATCGGAACATGCAAGTAGGCGGCCTTGATGTCCAAGGATGCCAGAAAATCCCCTTGATGGAGTGTAGCGATCACCGCTCGAATGGATTCCATGCGGAACCTTTGCACCATCACAAAGGCAGTCAGGCCTTGAGGCCCAGGATTGGCCGAACCGCCATCCACCTTTTGGGACTACAAACAGATTCGAGTAGAAACCCTGAACAACCTCTCCCGTGACGGAACCAGCACAATCACTCCGAACCTGATCAATCTTGTACGGCCCTTAAGAGGGCTGCCCGACGGGCAGGAAGGAGAGGGAGAATTGAGGGAAAGAATCTGTCTGGGGGCCAGGAACAGAATGCCATCCTGTATCCTGAGGTGACCACCTCGCACACCCACCGGTCGGAGATCCGGGAGGTCCACTGAAATGTGAACCTGCAAGGACGTCCCCCCCCCACCCCAGAGTCGGGCAGGGGCAAGACTCAATGCGGCGGTGGGCTTGGGAGCTTGCTTGGTAGGCTTACGCACCCAGGGACGCTTATGTCCCCCAGCCGCCTTTTTCCCAGTCTGGGAGGGCTTACCCGTGGATTCTGACTGACGAGAAGAAACGTATTCTTCTTTGCTGGAAGGGGAGGGCCCGGCCTACGGTGGGGCTCCTTTTTCCATACCAGACTGAGGAAGGAAGGTGCTCTAACCCCTTGTGACATCCATAATAATGGCATCCAGGGCGGCCCAAAACAATCTACCACCCATAAAGGGCAAGTCAGCCAGGAGCTATGTGGAAGCTAGGTCGGCCGACCAGCATTTCAGCCAGATAAGGCGAAGCAGCACCACAGCAGATAGAAGCCCCAGAAATTAAAGGGGCCGCATCCAATGTGGCATCGCACACAGAGACTAAACCCTGCGCCAGTTGGTGAGCCAGGGTAATGGTCTCAGGAGGGAGATTATGCTCCTGAACCGTCTGGTGCAAAATCTTTGCCCATCCTGTGAGTGTCTTGAGACACAAGTGCCGCTGCCCCTATAGGGCGTAAGGCAGACCCCAATAAGGTCAACATAGTTCTACTCACCACTTCTGACCTCCTGTCAGTGGGATCCTTAAATACAGGAGTCCCTTCTATTGGGAGCGTGGGAGCCTTATTCAAACGGGCACCCGGGGGGGTCGACCACTGGGGGGAGAGCCCACTTCTTAACCAGGTCCTCCTTAAAAGGGGTACCCCCCATGGCTAGGCGCCGCGGGACCGCCAAAGTCCCCTGCGGCTTACCCCAGACTTAGTCAATGAATGTATCAAAAAAGGCACATATGGAAAAAACCTTTTTGAATAAACGGCTTTAAAGGACGCAAAGGAGACCGCTTCTACCTGAGGTTCCTCAGCCTCAACATTCAGCTTGCGAGTGTTCTTCACAGCATCAATGAGTTCACTTACAAGCACCCTGTCAGGTTTTCAGAACTGGGGTCTTCCTCACAGGGAATATCCTGTTTAAAAACATGAAAATCCTCAGAGCTAGGGTCCTGAGCAGCCATAGCTAGATCCATATCTGAGACAGAACACTCCCCTACAGGAGGATGTGTGGGGAGGGGGCGCTTTACAGCTCCCTTGCGCTCACACACCGCTTCCATCCTGACAAGGATGATTCCAGGACTGCCTACAACTAGTCGCTAGGGACCGCAGGTGCAGGAGCACTGCCAGTTGCCTCAGACAAGTGTGGAGAAGCAGGTGAACTAGACTCCATACTGCCACCCTCTGACTGTTAAATACTATAATAATGAGTAACACAGTCTACCCACTGGCTATGCTGAAGCTGAGGAGGGGGACACCCAGAGTACTCACCAACCCCTGTAAGGACCGCTCATTCCGCTGTATGAAACCGCGCTGCCATGCGGGTGAAGCCTGGGGAGAGTGAGGAGACTGTGAGGAGATTGGATATTCGCGCCGCAGCAGCGGCCGATAGAGGCCGAAACTGTAAGCAAAAACGCTGCAACTTAAAGAAAATGGCCGCCGGCCGCATACAATACTGCGCCATCGATCCACAGCAAAATGTCCGCTGAGCGCATTTTTTTCAAAATTACCTCACAGCGCTAATGGCGCACATGTTATGCGGTTGTTCACCAACCACAAGGCAAGAGCTCCTGCCCTCACTGGCTGTGGCACAGCAAGTGCTGGGGCGGCTGTTTGAACACAAACCGCCCCACTCAGGAACCGAATCTGTGAAGCTTAGCTTTGCCAAGCATGCATGTAACCACTATTCCACCACAGTATGTCAAACTCACACACCAGAACACTGCCCCAGTGCCATTAAAACAGACATGAGCTCCCCAGCCAGGCCAGAGTGACCCCCAAGCACCCCCACACAGCACAGCACCAGTACAGGGTGCAGAGAGCAGCATAACGGGGGAGTCAGGGAGAACCCCCCACAAAGAAACACAGCCAGTATGTACTCACGTGCAGCAGGAGAAACTACTTACCCGTCCCTGGAGGGACCCACTGGCTTGTCTCAGACAGACCTATCACAGAGTAGTACTGCGTAGCGGTCGGCCCGGTCCACCGTGAAAGATAGACAGGTACTGTTCAATCTTGAGAGGACCGCGGGAGCATAAAATGCAACCCAGCCACCCCAGGAGTCATGGGGCATGTCGTGAACTGAGTCTCACGCACACAAGGCAAGGATCAGCACGCTCGATGGTCGGACAGGGAAGACTACGAGGATACCAGTGTACCCAACCTGTTGCCCAGCCGACAGTTGATTGAAGGTCTCAAAAATAAAATAAAATTCCCAAAGGAATAAAATTTAAAAGTAAAATCTTCCAGGAGACTGGCTCCTGAGAGAGCCACGTCTTCTGCTAGGCAGAAAAAAAACTGAGGTCTGCTAGCTGCAGGTGGCAGGGTAATGTCCGGAGCGGGGCTGTTCAGCTCTGGTTTGTTCTAGAATGTTTTAACATCTAACATTCTGCCTAGGTCTTCTCCTGCAAGCAGGGACATATACCCACACGTAATCAGTATGACAGCTGTGTCAGTCCATGGACTATAAGAGAAATAGGATTTTTTTGTACTCACCGTAAAATCCTTTGCTCTGACGTCCATGGACTGACACAGCATCTTCAATCTTGACAAAGTGGTCATGTCCCTGCTCATAGGAGAAGACTAGGCAGAATTTTAGATGTTTTAACATACATTCCCTTACCAGAGCTGAACAGCCTCGCCCAGGGGGGCGGTCCCTCCGGACATAACCCTCCTACCTGCAGCCTCAGCTCGTCTTAAAGCAGTACAAACTCAAAAAAGGAGGGGTGGGTGCTGTGTCAGTCCATGGACGTCAGAGAAAATGATTTTACGGTGAGTACAAAAAAAAAAATCCTATTTTCTCTTACCGTCCATGGACTGACACAGCATCTTCAATCTTGACAAAGTGGGACGTCCCAAAGCAGTGTCAAAGAACGAGGGGTAGGTACAGTATCAAAGCAAAAAAAAAACAAAAAAAAACTTCACCCCAAACAAGCAGAGCTCCTCAACGGAGGAGTTGCAACATTAAACAGCCGCCTGCAAAACCTTGCAGCCGAAGGAAGCATCAGAAGATGCACCCACATCAACCTTATAAAACTTTGAAAAGGCATGTGCGGATGACCAGGTCGCCGCCTTGAACACTTGTGCAACAGACGCTTGATGTCGGAAAGCCCAGGAAGCACCAATTGCCCTGGTTGAATGCGCCGTAACCGGAAAAGGAGGCGCCCACCCCTTAAGGGCATAGGCCTGTATGACAGTCTGCCTAATCCACCAAGAAATGGTGGCAGACGAAACCGCTTGGCCCTGTTTTGGACCAGACCGACACAAACAGCGAGTCAGACTTCCGAATCAAAGCCGTAGCAGACAGGTACACCCGCAGGGCACATAACACGTCTAACGTGTGGAGCGCAAACTCTCTGGGATGCGACGGACGAGGACATAAGGACGGAAGCACGATGTCCGCATTAAGATAGAAGACCACCTTCGGGAGAAAAGAAGGCTGCGGGCGTAGCACCGCCTTATCCTTATGCAGGCCCATGTATGGTGGTTTGCAAGACAAGGCCGCCAATTCAGAAACCCTTCTGACATAAGTAATGGCTACAAGGAATGCCACCTTCTGAGATAAAGGTAAGAGGAATCTCTCGGTTTTTAAAAGGAGGTTCCTGAAGGACCGAGAGCACCAAATTCAAATCCTAAGGAGGTAGAGGTGGTTTAACAGGGGGGAGCACGTCGGACTGGTGGCCAGGAAAGGAACTCGAAAGGAATTTTTCTCCGGGATTTGACTGACGAAAAAACCTCTGAGTGGGAAAGGAAGGACCCGGGTTACGGCGCGGCTCCTTCGCCTTGGGAGGCTGAGGAAGAAGGGTGCTCTTACCCCCCGTGACATTTTTAATAACGTCATCCAGGGAAGCACCAAATAGCCTTCCGCCCTTGAAAGGCAAATCCGTCAGGAGCTTCTTTGAAATGCTGGTCTGCTGACCTAGCCTCTACCAGATTAGATGCAAAACCACCGCAGACAGAGACCCTAGAAATTAGGGGGGAAACGTCCATAGTGGCATCGCACACATACACCAGGCTCTGTACCATTTGGTATGCCAGTGTAATGCATTCCGGAAGAAGATTATGCTCCTGCACATACTGGTGCATAAGCTTCGCTCATTCCGTGAGCGTTTGAGTCACTAAAGTCGCCGCTACAAGGAGGACGCAGCGCGGATCCCAGCATGGTGAACATGGCTCTGCTCACCATTTCCGACTTCCCATCAGTAGGGTCCTTAAAAGCAGGGGTCCCCTCAACCGAGAGAGTTGTGGCTTTATTCACGACCGGGGGGGGGGGGGGAGGAAATCGACCCCCGGAGGAGAGGCCCAATTTTTAATCAGGCTGTCCTCAAAAGGGGTACCCAACTACCAGACGCTGCGAGACCGCAAAGGTCTTCTGTGGTTTGTCCCAAACCTGGTCTATGAACCCATCAAAAAAAGGTGTATAGGGAAAAACCTTTTTAGAAGGCTTAGCTTGAAAAAAAATAGGATTTTTATAACAGCTTACCTGTAAAATCCTTTTCTTGGAGTACATCACGGGACACAGAGCGACAGTCATTACTAATGGGTTATATAGATACCTTCAGGTGCTGGCACTGGCAACTTCCAAAACCGGAAGTACCCTCCCCTATATAAGCCCCTCCCATCCGGGAGCACCTCAGTTTTGTAGCAAAGCAATAAGTGTCCCTAAAGAGGGGCGGGAGCTCTGTGTCCCGTGATGTACTCCAAGAAAAGGATTTTACAGGTAAGCTGTTATAAAAATCCTATATTCTTTCTCGTACATCACGGGACACAGAGCGACATAGTCATTACTAATGGGATGTCCTAAAGCAATGCCCAACGAGGGGGGGGGGATACACCATACATAAGCTGAGCGCTATCAGACATGAGGATCTTTTGCGGCCTGCAACACACTGCGCCCAAAGGCGACATCCTCCTGGTAGAACCTAGTAAACGTGTGTACTGAAGACCATGTTGCGGCCTTACAGATTTGAGCCAGAGAGGCCTGGTGATGCACTGCCCATGAAGTTCCAACTGCTCTCGTGGAGTGCGCTCTAACTTTGAACGGAGGCGGTCTCCTTCTCAAGCCATAGGCTTGCATTATGACCTGTCGAATCCACTTGGCTAAAGTAGATTTTGATGCTGCCTGACCCTTTCTGGGGCCTTCCGGCAGAATAAACAAAGTATCCGTTCTGCGAATCTGAGCAGTGGCTTTTAGATAAGCTTTAACTGCTCTTACTACATCCAAAGAATGCAATAACTTTTCCTCTACCGAAGTAGGTTTGGGGAAAAAAGGAAGAACCACATCTTGGTTCAAATGAAACCTCGATACCACCTTAGGAAGAAAGGCTGGATGAGGACGCAACACTACTCTGTCCTTATGGATAACCAGATATGGCTCCTTACAGGACATAGCTGCTAGTTCCGACACTCTTTTAGCCGAACAAATGGCTACTAGAAAAATCAATTTCCTGGCGAGAAGAACCAAAGAAATATGCTGTAATGGTTCAAATGGTTGTTTCTGTAGAACCGACAGAACCAAGTTTAGATCCCATGGACATATGGGAATATTAACCGGAGGACTAATACGCATCACTCCTTGTATAAAGGCTTTGACTAGTGAATGCGAAGCCAAGGGCCTTTGAAAAAATATTGACAAGGCCGAAATCTGACCCTTGATAGTACTCAAGGCAAGCTTCCTATCTACAGCCCATTGTAGGAAGTCCAGAATCCTACCTATTACGTATTTACGTGGATGCCATTTCTTGGCCTCACACCAGGCGATGTACGCCTTCCAGATTCTATAGTAGATCTGCCTGGATACCGGCTTCCTGGCATTGATCATGGTAGATACCACAGAATTAGAGAGCCCTCTCTTTTTTAGAATGTGGGCTTCAATAGCCAGGCCGTCAAACCTAGGGCTGGTAAGGAAGGGTGGTATATCGGTCCTTGCGAAAGCAGGTCCGGACGATGTGGGAGGGTCCAAGGACTCCCCACAGACATCTTTACAATCTCCGCGTACCATGCTCTTCGGGGCCACGCTGGAGCCACCAGAATCACTGGTTCCTTTTCTACCCTGATTCTCGATAATCGAGGAAACAATTGTGGCGGTAGGAATGCATATATCAGCTTGAACTGATCCCAAGGGAACACTAGGGCATCCGAGCCGCAAGCTAGGGGATCCCTTGTCCAAGAGACAAACCTGTCCACTTTTGCGTTGAATCTGGATGCTAGCAGATCTACATCCGGTGTTCCCCACCGCTGACATATTGTCCGGAAAACCTCGGGATGAAGGGACCATTCCCCTGGGCATAATTGTTGGCGACTTAGAAAGTCCGCCTTCCAATTCTCCACTCCTGGAATGAATACCGCAGATATGGCTGGGACATATCTTTCTGCCCATTTCAGGATGTAATTTACTTCCCTCTGGGCTGCACGACTCCTGGTGCCCCCCTGATGATTGATATATGCCACTGCTGTGGCATTGTCTGATTGAATTCTGACAGGGGACCCTTGGAGTTTGGATGTCCATGCTACTAGGGCATACCGGGCTGCTCGTATCTCTAAGAGATTGATGGGCAGGGCCTTTTTCGCATCCGAACATCTGCCCTGGAGAGACCATTGCTCCAGTACTGCTCCCCAGCCTATAAGGCTGGCATCTGTAGTGACCACCTTCCAAGAAATCGGACTGAAGGATTTCCCTCTTTCCAGATTCTGGGGAACCAACCACCAGCGGAGGCTCTTGCGAACGGAAGGGGACAAGGACATCGGTAAGTCTAGGGCCTGAACTTTTTTGTTCCAGGCTGACAGTATGGCCCTTTGCAAATTCCTTGAATGGAATTGACCGTAGGGTACTGCTTCGAATGATGCCACCATTTTTCCCAGCAGCCTCATGCACAGGCGTATGGATGGCTGTCTTTTTGTACCCACTAAGTGGATCAAATCTCTCAAAGACGACCCCTTTTCTTGAGGCAAGAAAAATTTTCTCTGGTCTGAATCCAGCCTTAGCCCCAAGTATTCCAGACTTTTGACTGGTTTTAGGGCTGACTTGTCTCGGTTGATAATCCAACCGTGATATTCCAGATACTTGATTGTCTCGTGAACAACCACTTCTAGTTTTTCCACTGAGTGGTCTATCAGCAACAAGTCGTCTAGATATGCCATTATCGTTAGACCTCGTGTTCTTAGATTGGCCAATAATGGGGCCAGAATTTTTGTGAACACTCGTGGTGCTGTGGCCAGACCAAAGGGTAAGGCTCTGAACTGAAAATGGCGCCCTTCTACCGCAAAGCGTAGAAATTTTTGGTGGGCTGGAAAGATGGGAATGTGCAAATAAGCATCTTTGATGTCGATCGAGGCTAACCATTCCTCCCCTTGTAGGGCAGTGGCCACCGATCGGATCGACTCCATCCGGAAAGTCCTGATATGTAGGAATTTGTTTAACCCTTTTAGATTTAATATGGGCCTCACGTCCCCGTTTGGCTTCGGGACTGTAAAGAGGTTTGAGTAAAACCCGAACCCCCATTCTTCCAGGGGAACCTCTATAATTACTGCTTGGAGCAATAATTGTTCTAGTGCCAACAGGAGGGATCCTCTCTTCTGGGGATCCCTTGGCACGTTTGACCTTATAAAGTGGGAAGGAGGGGAGTCTTTTAACTCCAATTTGTATCCCAGATTTACTGCGGAGAGCACCCATCTGTCTCTGATCGTGTCCCGCCAGGTCTCTGTGAGCAACTGAAGTCTTCCCCCCACCCGATTGAGTGGGGGCAACCCTTCATGCATTAGACTTTGGGGGAGGTTTTGTACCTCTCCTGCTCCAGGGCTTCTTGTTACCCTGCAATTGTCCCTGATTTTTACCTCCGGGATTTGACCGAGGAGGCCGTCGGAACTGTTTCACAGCCGATGTCCTAGGGACTGGAGAAGCAGGCCTCTTAAAAGAGGGACCTCTAACTCTGTTTTTAACCGGCAAAAGTGTACTTTTACCGCTGGAAATTCTCTGGATATATTTGTCCAGGTCTTCCCCGAATAAGCGTTTACCATGAAATGGGAAGCTGACCAGCAATTTTTTACAGGGAGCTTCAGCAGACCAGTTTTTGAGCCATAAAAGCCTGCGCATATGTACTACAGACAGCGTAAGGCGGGAGGCCTGATGGATTGAATCCTTTATAGCGTCCACCGCAAAGCATAAGGCTCTAGGTAGATCAGCTAGGGCAAGAGCCTGCTGATCTGGCAAGTCCCTTAAGACCTGTTTCAACTGATCCTTCACTGCTTGGCAGACCCCAATAGCTGCCACGGCTGGTTGTGTCACCAATCCTGCTGTAGCAAAGGCAGATTTTAATAAGGACTCTAATTTTTTATCTATTGGGTCCTTGAACATTTGGACATTATCCACTGGACATGTCAGTGATTTATTCACACAAGAGATGGCTGCGTCCACTGTAGGGACCCTCCATTTTTTGATGAACTTATCCTCCATGGGATAGACCACTTGAAATCTCTTGGGAGGAGTAAATATTTTATCAGGATGCTCCCAATCCTGGTAAATGAGCCCTTCCAGTAAAGGATGGATCGGAAAGGAACAAACAGTCTGGGGAGCTTTTAGCGACCCCAACGAGGAGACAGAAGTGGATGATGGCTCCGCAAGGGGCATTTTAAATGCTGATCGGACCATATTAGTCAGGGACTGAACCCATAATCTTTCAGCATGTGATGCTGAGAATGGCTCTTCCACTGTTGATTCCTCTACAACAGAATCGACCTCATCCTGATCCCCTTCAGGTAGGTCGATCCCTGTATGGGACTGTTGCTCCGCTAACAGGCACTCTGAGGGAGGAGACTGAGATCGAGCGCTTTTTTCCTGTGACAGGGAAGCAGCGATCAATGCTGACAATCTCTCTTCCAGCTCTCCCAGAGCTGAGGAAAAAACCTCCTCTGTTACATACACAGGAGCAGGTGAACTGAGGACAGCCACAGTACCAGGTACTCCTGAGGGTGCTCTACGGTCACTAACCTCTGATTCTTCAGGGGAGACTGGTGCAGCCGAAGCATGCCCAAGATCCTCAGAGCCCGATGGAGACCCCCTATGCTTCCTGGGATTTTTAGTCCCGGAGTTTTTAGACGGCATTATTCCTAAGCCCAAAGCTGAGGTATTCCAGCCGAAATACACCACTTACTGACAATAGTCTAGCACAAATGCTGCTATAAAAACAGTTGGTGTCTACTAATGTGCCTTTCTATGGGGATGCCTGCATCAACCGCTTGCTGTATGCCTTTTTTAAATGTTGCCAGCTCTGTCTCTGCACTCCATAGCCAGCTCACAACACATAATTGTGGTTTTTAACATGCTGGGACGCCCGCACATGCGCAGTAGCGCTGCGGCGCGCACAGAGCGTCATCCCCCAAGCTCCGCCCCTTTCCCGGCTCACCTCTATATATAGAGGCGCGTGCACGCGCGCGGCCACGTGCGCCTTCGGCGCTAAATTTGAAAAAGGGAAACTAGGGACAAGAGCCAGGGCCCCTTTTGCCGCAGGCCGGGGGATGGACGAGCATTGCAACATGGCAGAGGAAGCAGTTTCCCACAAGAGAACTCACCATCTGCCTGGACTTGCTCTGATAAAAAGAAACTAGTCCACATGACAAGAAACGTTCCACAGCGGCCTCTAGTGGATTAACACAGGTACTGCAGTATATTTTTTTTTTTTATTTTTTTTTCTTGACCACTATTAAAATTATTACATTTTTTAGTAGTTACAGGCATGCATAATATTTAGCGGGAATACCGTTAGGTAACAGGCAGAAAGACATATTAGGCTTGGGGGTCCCCTCAATAGAACCAAGTTCCTGAGGGGGCCCCCACTTACCTTTTCCCCGCCGCAGGACTCTGTTTGGCCACAGAAGCCCAAACTTCACCTATCACGGCAGGCATTGTAATTAAACCTTCAAGGACCGGGTTCCCAAGGATTCCACTCCCCTGGACCTGTATAGCACCCTGCACAGAAAACATCTTGGTCATGGGTATGACCAGAGCTCTGGATCCCAGGGTCCAGCTCTCCTAAGAGAAGCATTACAGGCAAAACCTTGCTCTTCTCTGCAAGGCCCGGGTACCGACCGTTTAGCTATGAAGCTTTTTTGGTCGGATCCGGAATAGCTTACTGAGGCCCAAAAGAACCTGTACGCAAACTCAGTAAAAAAACATGTTTCTTCTTGGCCAACACCTTAGACACTGGCAAAAAACTGAGGTGCTCCCGGATGGGAGGGGCTTATATAGGGGAGGGTACTTCCGGTTTTGGAAGTTGCCAGTGCCAGCACCTGAAAGGTATCTATATAACCCATTAGTAATGACTATGTCGCTCTGTGTCCCGTGATGTACGAGAAAGAAAAACAAAAAAGGAGACCGACTCCACCACAGGTTCCTCAACCGCAGCATCCAGCTTGAGAGTGTCCCTCACAGCATCAATGAGTTCACTAACAAGTGTCCTGTCATGTACTGACCCAGATAAGGAGTCTTCCTCACGAGGAATGTCCTTGTCAAAAATATCCAACAATTCAGAGCTAGGGTCTTGTGCCGCAGCAATGCCCATATCTGAAACAGTGCACTCCCCTGGAGATGGTGTGGGGAGAGGGCGCTTTAAAAGTTCCTTTGCGCTCGCACGCCGCTTCCATCCTGGCAACAAATGATTCCAGGACTGCCGACAACTGGTCCATAGGGACCGCAGGTGCAGAAGCACTGCCAGTTGCTTCTGACATGAAAGGGGAAGCAGGTGAAACTGACTCCATGATACCACCACCCTCTGAGACTTTGTCCATATGAGAGAGACAGTCCACCCTCCGGCTGCACTGACTGTGGGGGGTTACCCAGGGGACTCACCAACCCGGCCAGGACCGCTCGGTTCTGCTGCCTGTGTCTGCCCTCAGCGAGTGAACAGTGAGGAGACTGAGGAGAATTGCGCCGTTCCAGTCAGCGATAGAGGCCAAACCAGCACAAAAGAGCGCGCGGCTACAAGAAAATGGTCGCCGCAATTACAAATGCGTCACAGGGCGGCTACAGCAAGATGGCCGCCAATGCGGTTTTCAATGTAAAGTAAAACACAGGAAAAAACATGGCACCAAAGAGCGTGCAAGGCCCAAGCTGACACAGCTAAGCCCCCACACCTCAATGCAGACCCCTGTGGACCCCTTCCGGGACACAGAGACCCCCAGGCAGCCTCAGTCAGCGCACCGCCATAGTGTAGGTGACAGAGTAGCAACAAAAACAAGGGAGAGACAGGGAAAAAACCCCTACCATAGGAACACACAGCATGTACTCACCTGCTGAGGCAGGGAAACAGTACTTACCCGTCCAGCTAGGACCCACTGGTGTGTTCCTGACGGGTCTATCACAGTGCAGTACTGAGTAGCTGTTGGCCAATCCACCGCGAAAGATACAGCAAAACGGTTCAATCTTATATGGACCCTGGAGCCAAAAGCTCACCGGCCACCCCTGGAGCCACGGGGTGTGTTGTGAACTGATATCACGCAGAGCGAGGATCAGCACGCTCGATGGTCGGACTGGGAAGACTACGAGGATAGCGAACTACCCAACCTGTTGCCCAGCCGACAGTTGAGAGAAGAATCACAAAAAAAAATAATAATAAAAGAAAAAAAAAAAAAAACGAACAAAACATTTCTTCAAGAGACTGGCTCTGAAGAGCCACGTCCTCTCCTCTGCTAGGCAGAAAAAAACTGAGGCTGCAGGTAGGAGGGTTATGTCCGGAGGGACCGCCCCCTGTGTGTCTGATCAGACACAAACAGCCTAGCTCAAGAGAAGACACAAGTGCACGCCAGAGCAGGCGAGTATGACAGGTTTGTTATTTTAATGAAAAAACCTGTAAGCTTCACAATCACTAACAAGGATTGTGCAATAGGGTTGTCTTTATACATAAATCTAGAGGAACAAGATAAGAGCAAAAAGTTTAGGTGTAAAACCTCTGGTTTAGGACTGACCAGTGTATCTTTACAGTGTCTCAGGCTTTATATATGAAATTCACAACCTATTACCCTATACATGTGATAATATTTATACATGCATCACTTTTATTATATTCAGACTGCATTTCTCTAATCGTCTTTCAGGACAGCACCTGGAGAGAGCGTAGCTCCATCCCAAATTTTCGGAAAACACTGAGGCAAGATCTTTAAAAGCAGTATATTTCCAACCATGACCTCAGTTTTTGTGTTTCCTCCGTCATGGTGTGAGCACTTTGTTGCTAACCGCTGGTGGCCCTATGCTCTTATCAGGTGGAGGGAGTTATATGCCATTTCTGTTTTTTTTTTTTCTTTTGCTGAATTGGTGACCGCCCCAACACCCCAGATGGGTAGGGGCTGTTCCAGGGTCCTTTCCTCCCTCCAAGCTCCATGAGAGCATGCTGTCCTGGGAGCTTGGAGGGAGGTTGTTGCTGGAGTTTCTCACTTTCCTACAGGCCCAATGACTAGGGACGTCAAATCCGGTAGAGTCGCGGCTTCTGGAACTAAGGGAGGAAGGGGCTGGTCTAGCTGTTGCTTTCGGTTTCAACCCTTGCAGGAGGTGGGACGCCACAATTTAAATTTTGCTTTTAAAAAAGCAACAGCATCTCCAGTGCGCCCACTGCATCATGGAGTCTCCAGAGGCCTCGGCAGGAGCGGAAACAAGCGCCAGATAAGCCGGGTGCATGGGATATTACAAAATATTTGGCAAACTCCTCTCTTCCCACATATGAAAAAAACTCAGGCTCAGGGAATCACCTTTCAGACACATAAAAGCACTGAATTGTAGAAAAGAAAGAAATATATGTCACTTTTGCCCCATTCCCAATCCGTTAATAAAGGATTAATGAAATATTACAGGGATCTACTGTATTTCTAAATCTTTTGCAAATACGTTTATAAAACCTTCACCAATAATTCTCATAATTTGTAAAATCAGATTCATTAGACAATGTGAAACTTAGGTTTTCAGTCACACAACTTTCACCATTCATAAATATACCTTATAGTGTTTTCTATATTAAAAAAAAAGTAGGGGAAATTTGTTTAACCACTTGACCACTGAGCACTTAAACCCCCTTAATAACCAGACCAATTTTCAGCTTTCGGTGCTCTCACATTTTGAATGACAATTACTCAGTCATACAACACTGTACCCATATGAATTTTTTGTCCTTTTTTTCACACAAATAGAGCTTTCTTTTGGTGGTATTTAATCACTGTTGGGTTTTTTATTTTTTGCGCTATAAGAGAAAAAAGACTGATCATTTTGTAAAAAAATGATTTTTTTTTTGTTTGTTATAAAATTTTGCAAATTACTATTTTTTCTTCATAAATTTTGGCCAAAATTTATACTGCTACATATCTTTGGTAAAAATAAGTACAAATTGGTGGATATTATTTGGTCTTTGTGAAAGTTATAGAGTCCACAAGCTATGGTGCCAATATCTGAAAATTGATCACACCTGAAGTACTGACGGCCGATCTCATTTCTTGAGACCCTAACATGCCAGAAAAGTACAAATACCCCCCAAATGACCCCTTTTTGGAAAGAAGACATTACAAGGTATTCAGAAAGAGGCATTGTGAGTTTTTTTGAAGTTGTCATTTTTTCCCACAATTCTTTGCAAAATCAAGATTTTTTTTTCTCTTTTTTTTTTTTCACAAAATTGTCATATTAGCAGGTTATTTCTCACACACAGCATATGCATTCCACAAATTACACCCCAAAACACATTCTGCTATTCCTCCCGAGTATGGCGATACCACATGTGTGAGACTTTTACACAGCGTGGCCACATAGAGAGGCCCAACATGCAGGGAGCACCTTCAGGCGTTCTGGAGCACCGAGGCCAATTCTGACATTTCTCTCCTACATGTAAAAATCATCATTTGTTTGCTAGAAAATTACATAGAACCCCAAAACATTATATATGTTTTTTTAGCAAAGACCTTAGAGAATATAATGGTGGTTGTTGCAACTTTTTATCTCGCACGATATTTGCGCAGCAATTTTTTTAACGCGTTTTTTACGGAAAAAAAATGTTTTGTGCTTAAAAAAAAACAAAAAAACAGTAAAGTTAGCCCAATGTTTTTGCATAATGTGAAAGACGAAGTTACGCCGAGTAAATAGATACCTAACATGTCACCCTTAAAAATTGCAAACACTCGTGGAATGGCGCCAAACTTCGCTACTTAAAAAAATCCCCATAGGCGACGCTTTAAATATTTTTACTGGTTACATGATTTTAGTTACAGAGGAGGTCTAGGGCCAAAATGATTGCTCTCGCTCTAACGTTTGCAGAGATACCTCACATGTGTGGTTTGAAAACCGTTTTCATATGTGGGCGGGACTTACGTATGCGTTCGCTTCTGTATGCGAGCTCACGGGGACAGGGGCGCTTTAAAAAATATATATATTTTTTTATTGTTCATTTTACTTTATTTATTTTAGTTTGACATGTTTTTCCGCCCCAAAATTTTTTTTGATCACTTTTATACCTATTACAAGGAACGTAAACATCCCTTGTAATAGGAATATGGCATGACAGGTCCTCTTTACAGTGAGATATGGGGTCAATAAGACCCCACATCTCACCTCTAGGCTGAGAAGCCTGAAAAAAAAAAAAACCAACAATCCTGGCTTTGATCGTAGCGGTGAGTCGGTAGAAGCACCGGAGGGCAGCGGGAGGGGGGGACATCCCCTCTCGCCTCCCGTAAGAATGATCAAGCAGCGGAACAGCCGCTATGATTGTTCTTATGGTGTAGGGAATCGCCGGCTGAAAAAGCTAATATCTGAATGATGCCTGTAGCTGCACCCATCATTCAGATATCCCCGTACAAAGTCAAGGACATCATATGACGGCCGGCGGGCGGGAAGTGGGCATTGCGGAGTATTGCCGGGCATTGCGGAGTATTGCGCAGGGTATTGCAGAGTATTGCGCAGGGTATTGCGCAGGGTATTGCGCAGGGTATTGCGCAGGGTATTGCGCAGGGTATTGCGCAGGGTATTGCGCAGGGTATTGCGCAGGGTATTGCGCAGGGTATTGCGCAGGGTATTGCGCAGGGTATTGCGCAGGGTATTGCGCAGGGTATTGCGCAGGGTATTGCGCAGGGTATTGCGCAGGGTATTGCGCAGGGTATTGCGCAGGGTATTGCGCAGGGTATTGCGCAGGGTATTGCGCAGGGTATTGCGCAGGGTATTGCGCAGAGTATTGCGCAGAGTATTGCGCAGAGTATTGCGCAGAGTATTGCGCAGGGTATTGCGCAGGGTATTGCGCAGGGTATTGCGCAGGGTATTGCGCAGGGTATTGCGCAGGGTATTGCGCAGGGTATTGCAGAGTATTGCGCAGGGTATTGCAGAGTATTGCGCAGGGTATTGCAGAGTATTGCGCAGGGTATTGCAGAGTATTGCGCAGGGTATTGCAGAGTATTGCGCAGGGTATTGCAGAGTATTGCGCAGGGTACTGCAGAGTATTGCGCAGGGTACTGCAGAGTATTGCGCAGGGTACTGCAGAGTATTGCGCAGGGTACTGCAGAGTATTGCGCCAGGGTATTGCAGAGTATTGCGCCAGGGTATTGCAGAGTATTGCACCAGGGTATTGCAGAGTATTGCACCAGGGTATTGCAGAGTATTGCACCAGGGTATTGCAGAGTATTGCACCAGGGTATTGCAGAGTATTGCACCAGGGTATTGCAGAGTATTGCACCAGGGTATTGCAGAGTATTGCACCAGGGTATTGCAGAGTATTGCACCAGGGTATTGCAGAGTATTTTGCAGAGTATTGCAGAGTATTGCACCAGGGATGGCTGAGCAGGGATGGATGGATGGCTGGATCTGTGACTGCAATTGTCACAGATCCAGCCCACAGAGCTGCTGCTGCCATCCGCTCCCTCCCCTCTCCTCTCACACTGTACTGATCGGTACAGAGAGGGGAGGGAGGAACCGGCGTCATCAAATGACGCCGGTCTGTTTACAAGTGATTGCTCCGTCATTTGACGGAGCGATCACGTGGTAAACGGCCGCTATCGGCGGCGATTTACCGCGATTCGTGATCCGCCGGGACGGAGTTTCCCGTGTGCGCGCCCCAAGGGGCGCGCGGGAGCGCGATTCTGGGAGGACGTTATATAACGTCCTCCCAGAGTTAAGCAACCACCTTGTCGACGTTATTTGTCAG
Organism: Rana muscosa; assembly: GCA_029206835.1. Classification (NCBI taxonomy): domain Eukaryota; kingdom Metazoa; phylum Chordata; class Amphibia; order Anura; family Ranidae; genus Rana; species Rana muscosa. The sequence goes on from CM055119.1 coordinate 243,944,284, forward strand.
CAGGTGGTTGTTAAGTGGTTAAAAAAAAAAAGGTATATATACACGATTTAATTTAGAAGTAGATAATTACCTGTGAATATTGCGATCTAGTGACAAGTCAGTCTCGTAATAGCCATCTTTGCAATCCTTTCCAACCAGTTCATGAGGATGTGGTTTATGGGGGACATCTTTGGTCACCAAGGATATCCTTATACGTGCTGGTCCTTGATAATTGTGTACCTGAAATATGAATACATATGGAGTAAAATCACAACAGCAACCTAATATACAACTTACTGTCTTTCTGACTAAAATGTCACAACTTGCTAGAATGAGTAGGTCAAACAGTTAAGGAATTAAGTGCTTTCACCCTGATACCTACCTGTGTCTGACAGATTTGATTTATATACACAAACCACACACTATGTGAACCCCTTGAAGTGAACTGGTTTTCTGCAGTAACTTGCCATAAAATCTATCTGATCCACATCTGAGGCAGGCAATAGACGGTGTGAACTTCTAGCCTGCAACCATGGGCTATAGCATGCCGCTAGAAACAATCACAATGAAATTCATCAGGATGGTTGTACATCAACATGGTAACAATCAGCTTGCCCACACAGGGTTTGGATTTCGGCCGGTTCAGTAGGAACCAAACCGTCTATGAGAAAGGGAGAGAAAAAAAAAAAAAAAAAAAAGGAGAGAAGCGCCAGGCCGGTCCTAGTGCAACATAATTTATTATAAAAGGCTATTCCAGTATAAAATGCACTTACACAGTGCTTAGTGGGTGGAAGCTTTCTGGTCTAGCAAGATGACACACTGCTGTCTGAATCCCTGGGATGGAGGATCAAAAGGATCCATGGTGCCGTCTAGCAGTGGGTACTGCAGCCTTTAGAGAACCAGAGACCAATTCTCACACAATAACTTTCTTGAACATTGATTTTTTTTTTTTTTTTTTTATATCAATAAAATATATTGACTGCTCTATTTTTATTGATGCCTTTTTATCTTCAGATTTACTAGGCTCCAAAGTGTGTGCGGCATTCACCACCTCTTGTAACGACTAGGTTTTAGCTCTTGAGTTTCACACAAGTTTTTAATGTGTGGATTTTTGTTTATGTTACTATACCAAACTGTCTATGGCTGGCCTAAGTCAAACAATAAACAAAACCCAATGTGCTTAAAACAGAAGTATGTTTTTTTTTTTTTTGGGCTCTTCATACTTGCCTTGGTGGATGGATCATCAGACCGATGCTGCAGCTGTCCCCTGCTGTCTCTGCACTGAGAACCAAGCCACCGAACACAGCCGATGGCTCTGTTCTCACAGATCCCCGAGAGGAAAGCTGCTGACTGTCATCAATCAGGGCAGCTAGCGAACCCCGACTTGGAAATCGTGATGACGCGCTGCCCCGACTGATGGCAGTGATGTCAGCGGAGAGCGGACTTTAGACCGCTTTCCGCTGAAAAACGGGGGACCCCGGAGTGCAAAAACGAATTGCACTCCTGTGACCCAGAGGAGAAGCCCAGCATAAAAAGCTCAGGCTGGACTTGTCCTTTAAGCTGATAAGACACATTTAAAAATATCATGCCTTTGAGCACACCAATTAAACATTCAGTGCTTGAAGAAAATGTAAGTGAACCCATAGACTAATTACTGACTCCAATTAGTTTTTGTTGAAGTAGTTTGCACACCTGGAGTCCAATTAATGAAATGAGTTTAGAGCTACTTTGATAAGACACTCAAACATGTTAAAGACTACTGTACTGTTCATAAGACACATCAACTGATGTGAACCATGCCGTTCAAAAAAGGAGCTCTCTGAACTCATACATCAAGAGTAGTTAATCTGTACAAGACTTGAAAGGGCTACAACGCAATCTCAAATAGAGACAGTTTAGTACTGCAGCTTCTCTTCTAGAAGCGAGTGCCCTGCCAAGAGGACTCCCAAGGTACAAGCCAGAATCCTCAGAGTAAAGAAGAACCTACAAGCGAAAGGCTTAAAGACATGACAAATCAAAAAAAAAAAAAAAAAAAAAAAAACACACAACAACAACAACAACACGCATTACTGCGCTCCTGAAGTTTGCCAAAGAGCACCTTGGTACACCTCAGAGCTACTGGAGAAATGTTTTGTGGACAGATGAAACAAAAGTTGAATTGTTCAGGGACAATGCTCCCCACTATGGCACAAAAAAAGCACAGCTTACCATCAAAGTCATCGTCCCAACAGTGAAGTATGGTGGGACATCATGATTTGGGCTCTCTTCACTGTCTCAGGGCCTGGACCCCTTGCCATCATTGAGGAGAAAATGAATTACCAGGTTTGCCAAAAACAGGATAATGCCAGGGTGGTTGCCCTTCTACCTGACGCTTGGGATATGTTGGGTGATGCGGCAGGACAGTAACCCCAAGCATCCAAGCAACTTTTTTTCAAGTGGAAGAGAGAAAGTGCTCTAACCGCCTATAAGGTTTTTGATAATATTGTACAGTGCTGTGCCAAGCAAGCTATTCCCTTTAAATGGAAAATAGGGGAGGGGGGAAGTTTGGGACTTTAAAAATGAGGTGCATATGTGGTGCACCTCCATCCCTGGTTCAGAAATTTAGAGGCGGGGGTTTGCGACTTTGAATGAGGCTGCAGACATGGTGCGGGTGGTGGAAAAAAAAAAAAGTACATATTTATTGATCATAAAAATGCATGGCATGTCTCAAAAAACAGAAAACATATAGGAGGAAACAATCATTTCAAGTAAATGCCATTTCATAATACTAGCCAAAACACATAAGTATGTGTATGTGCAGTATGAGCAACAAGGATACAACAGTGCATAACCAGGCGCCACACAGTGAACTGTGTAGATTGATGGATACATTCAATGAATATACATATGTACAGATATCATATTGTCAGCAATAGCGAAGAAAATCAAAAAAAAAAAAAAAACAGTAAAAACATGGAGTAGAATAGCGAAGAAAATAAAAAATAATAAAATAAAAAAGACCAGTAAAAACATATTGGATGGTACAAGCCTCATTCAAAGTCCCAAACCCCCGCCTCCAAAAACCAAGGAATAAAAATGCAGAGATCAAGTGTCCCCCCCCCCACTTAGTGATGCGTTGCACACGCGCACACACACAAATTTAAAGCCCATGAACCAAGTGACTGCCCAGTGCAACAAAAACAGGAGACACTTGTTAATTCTCCAACTCCAATGCAAAAGTTTGGCCCTCTCTGTGAGCATCTGTTGACACTAGGGCTGTGGTTAAAACAGATCAAAGGACACGGACCTTGCAATAGATTCTGCCTTCGTGTCCATCAGGTCTTTGTTGAGATTGGACATGGGTCGAGTCCATGACCAGGAAAGGAAGTCTTTTTTTTTCAAAATAATTTTTATTTGAAATTTTTTTTTTTATTACAATTAACATTCAACTACACATACAAAGATGGTCAAAAACAAATAACCAGAAGGGAGTGTACAAGAAACACAAACCATGGAATCTCATACATAACTGATGTTAGCTACCATTGCAGAGAGAAAAACACCATAAAAGCCAACAATGAAAGCAGTTTTATATATATATATATATATATATATATATAAAAGTCACGGAAAGCGAGACCCCAATTATGCTTTCATACTGTCAGCTTCCTCGTGAAGTGGAAAATACGCAACTGATCCCTCCACATACATAAGAAAATAACAAATAAAACAAAACCGAACCAACAACTGTAAGCCATCCTACTTTTCATTGTATCGAGTATTCTACACTCCCTTACACATGCATTGCTGCCCCCATAGTCCAACACCTCACTTCACTGGAATTTAGCATTGCATGATCCTTAGGTGACACCAACACTATATTGGAGCCAGGCCAGGAGCCTGTAGCCATGGTTCCCATAATTTCTCGAACTTTAATGGACTGCCTGAGCCATTAATATGCGTTTCTCTTCAACCACTCCAGCCCCGGAAGGATTTGCCCCCTTCCTGACCAGGCCATTTTTTGCGAAATTGCACTGCGTCGTCTTAACTGACAATTATGCGGTCGTGCGACGTTGTACCCAAACAAAACGTATGTCCTTTTTCCCCCCCACAGTGCTTTCTTTTGGTGGTATTTGATCACCTCTACGTTTTTGTTTTTTTGCGCTATAAACAAAAAAAGGGGGAGCAACACAATTTTGAAAAAATAGACATTTTGTACTTTTTGCTATAATAAAATATCCCAAAAAATTTAATAAAAACAAATTTCATCAGTTTAGGCCAATCTATATTCTTCTACATATTTTTAGTATAAAATAAAAACGCAATAAAGCGTATATTAGATTGGTTTGTGCAAAAGTTATAGAGTCTACAAAATAGGGATAGATTTATGGTATTTTTATTATTATTATTATTTTTACTAGTAATGGCAGTGATCTGCAATTTATCAGGACTGCAACATTGCGGCGGACAGATTGGACACTTTTGACACTATTTTGGGACCATTGACATTTATACAGCGATCAGAGCTAAAAATAGCCACTGATACTGTATAAATGTCACTGGCAGGCAAGGGGTTAACTGTGTTCCCTAGGTGTGTTCTAACTGTAGGGGGGATGGGACTGACTAGGGGAGGAGACCGATCGGTGTTCCTACTTGGTAGGAACACACGATCGGTCTCCTCTCCCCTGAGAGAACCGGGATTTGCGCGCACACACACACACACGTTCTAGTTCTGTCACGAGCGATGGCGGGTACCCGATGGACATCACGCCCACCTGGCACGCGCATCAGCTCCGGGAACACGTGGCTGGTGCACGCCTGCTATGGCGTCTTAAAGGAGCGACTCATAGCTACATCGATTTGCGCAGCCGTGCCAACCTGCCACAGTATAAGTGCGGCAGCTGGTGGGCTAGCGGTTAAGGAGAGAGGAGTTTACTTGTGTGCGCCAGTCTTCGAATTTAGGGGGAAATACATTTCATTACACATTCACGTGCCAAAAACAGTAACCTAGGTAGAGCCGTTCTAACCCTGGGTGTGTACAGTTCGTCTAGATATCCTAAAATATAAAAAGGTCAAAGGGTCATTATTCAGATTCACTTGAAATGTCTGATTAATGGTAGCAAGTATCCTACTCTAGTACCAGACTAAATTTTGGACATTTCCAGAACATGTGTATATGATCGGCTTCTAGATCTCAACATCTAGGACACTCAGAGCTGTCTCTACGGGACCATTTATGTAAAATTTGGAGGTGTGCAGTGAACTCTGTGTATAATAAAAAGTTGCGATAAGAGCTGCGTGGGGGAAAATGGACACCAGAGGAACCTGTTCTAGCACTGATTGCCATATTTCTCCATCTAAATGTTGTTCTATCCTTAGACCAGCCTCTCCTGCCTGGCAGCTGCACATTGCCTTGTAGACAGGTCAATAATGATTGATATAGGGAGGATATAAGGCCCTTCTTATCTGGGGTATTGGCCAATTGGTCTAATAGGGAAGCATCTGTCTGAGTGACATATTCCTAGCCTGTGTTAGGGCGTGTCGAAGTTGAAGATATTGGTAGAATCTGGAAGCCTGAATACCAAACTCTGTGCGTAGGTCCTCAAAGGTTTTTAGGTGGTCGTTACTGTACAGATGATGTTGATAAATTAATATATTGGGTGTACCACTCTGCAAAACCCTGTCATTTACCTAGTTCTTCGAGGTGATCTTTCTCCCATATGGGATGGAATCTAGTTATGCCTACATACCCCATGATTCTTTTCATCTCATCCCAAACCTTGGCCCTAAGAATCAAGGAAGGGAACTGGGGAGATTCCCAAAACCCACCTGCCTTCATTTGGGCCAGTGAATGGTATTTGTTGGACCTAGCCAGTAAAACAGCCTTGTATGGTGTCCCCGATGTCCATACTCCTCCACCCGGAGAAGTACACTCGGGGAGAGGGGACAGCTAGGCCCTCCCTCATCCTTGGGTAGCTGAAGACTAGATAACCCAATCCTGGGCTTTTAACCTTTCCATTTTAATGTTCTAAAAGGAGATTCTATCTTTTTGAACCACTTCAGTGGCATCCATATGGGCAAATTATGGACAACGTACAGCAGTTGAGGACCCAGATCATTTTAGCCAGGTTTGTGCGACCCACTACCGACAGTGGGAGCTTACACCAAGCCTTACTTTTAGATTTGAATTTTTCCATTAAAGGTTGTTAGTTATTTTGCAAGTAGTCTTGTACCCTGGGATGTACCCAAACGCCTAGACATTTGAACTCCGATACTACTTTTATTTGATGGGCGCAAGAGGTCCATTTTTAATGCTGCTTCTTCCTCAAAGGGATAACAAATGAAGAAAGGTTTAGGAAAGGTAAAGGCCTAGGCTGGGAGCTCTTTATTCATAGTAAATGAATTTGCCAAAGAAGGGATAAGGAAAAATGTTGTTAGCAAACCATTGTGGCTTGCACATACCAAAAGGGAATAAAATCCTTCGATTAGGAACTTCGAGAAACCCATTTTGCACATGAATTTCTCTTGTAAGTCAAGGAAAAATCCTCATCCTTACTGTCGGAATGGATTCTGCACCCACAAGTCTGACAGATGGCGTGTGACCTGTGGGAGCATCATCCTGCTCCCTAAAAACATTAAATGATGGGAACGATGTGGAAGAGAGACTCTTGCCCGATTTGCATGAAGAGCCTGGTTTATGCAAGACATGCTGTCACAAGTAAAAAACACACACGGATCTGCATGCACTCAATGGGGCAACCGAGGGGGCCTTCAAGTATCTAAAAAACGCAACTTTTTTTTTTTACCTCAAAAGGAACGCTTTAAATAATGGTCAGGTCCTGGGGAATCCCTACTAAAATTAAATCATTGTGGGCCATTTGGAAAAATGCCCCTTACACTGGTGGACAGGGAAGAATGGACCAGTCAAGTGGCATTGGACTGGGAACTATGCAGGCATTTTCAAAGGGCAGGGCAATCGGCCACAGCCCAAGACCCCTAGCAACCACTGGAAGAAGGTTCCATGGAAGTCTGTCTGAGAATGGCAGATTTAGAAAATTCTGCCAATCAACCAGCCCATAGTTTACGTTAGGTATAAGACTGAAGAAAGAAAAAATAAATAAAAAATACCCTGCAAAATATAGGATTTTTGTACTCACCGTAAAATCCGTTTCTCTGACGTCCATGGACCGACACAGTTCTCATACTGATTACATGTGGGTATATGTCCCTGCTTGCAGGAGAAGACCTAGGCAAAATGTTAGATGTTAAAACATTCTAGAACAAGCCAGAGCCGAACAGCCCCGCCCGGGGGTTGGTCCCTCCGGACATTACCCTCCCCACCTGCAGCCAGCAGCCTCAGTTCGTAACAAAGCAGTACAAAGCTTAAAAGGAAGGGTGGGTGCTATGTCGGTCCATGGACGTCAGAGAAACGGATTTTACGGTGAGTACAAAAATCCTATTTTCTCTTATCATCCATGGACCAACACAGCTCTCATACTGATTACATGTGGGACATCCCAAAGCAGTATAAGAAAAGGGTGGGAGCAAAAAAGTAAGGAACAACCAAAACTTCACTCCAAACCAGCAGAGCTCCTCAACGGAGGAGTTGCAACATTAGACAGCGGCCTGCAACACTTTGCGGCCGAAGGAAGCATCCGAAGATGCAGCCACATCAACCTTGTAGAAATTTGAAAAGGTATGAACGGACGACCAGGTCGCCGCCTTGCACACTTGTGCAACCGATGCTTGATGTCGGAAAGCCCAGGAAGCACCGATTGCCCTGGTGGAATGTGCCGTGACCGGGAAGGGAGGCGCCCGTCCCCTAATGGCATAGGCCTGTATAACAGTGTCTGATCCACCTAGAAATGGTGGCAGACGACACCGCTTGGCCCTGTTTCGGACCAGAGACAGATACAAACAGCGAATCAGACTTCCGAATAGAAGCAGTAGCCGCCAGGTATACCCGTAAGGCACACACCACAAATTGTGAAGCGCAACCTCTCGAGGATGCGATGGATGAGGGCACAAGGACGGAAGGACAATGTCTTTATTAAGGTGAAAAGCCGAAACCACCTTAGGAAGGAAAGACTGTCGCGGTCGCAATACCGCCTTATCCTTATAAAGGACCAGGTAAGGCGACTTGCATGACAGAGCCGCCAACTCAGACACCCGTCTAACAGAAGTTATGGCCACTAAAAAAGCCACCTTCTGGGACAAAGTTAAAAGAGGAATATCTCATATTCTCAAAAGGAGTTTCCTGAAGAACCGAAAGCACTAAGTTCAGATCCCAAGGAGGGAGCGGGGGCTTGGCAGGTGGAACCACATGGCGTACCCCCTGCACAAAAGTGCTAACCAAGGAATGACCAGCTGGGGGTCTTTGAAAGAAAACGGCCAAAGCCAAAATCTGACCCTTAATAGTGCTCAAAGCCAGCCTTTGAGCAACACCACGCTGTAAGAACCTCAGGACTCTGGGAACAGAGTACGTCCGTGGACGCCAGTCCAGTTCCTCGCACATAGCGATGTAAGCTCTCCAGGTACGGTGATAGATCTTCCTAGAAGACTTCCGTGCCCTAAGCATGGTTGAAATTACCGAATCTGACAGGCCTCGGTCTTTCAGCACCTGGCTCTCAATAGCCATGCCGTTAAAGCCAGAGACTGTAAAGCAGGATGAAAGATAGGACCTTGAGATAGAAGGTTCTCCCTCAAGAGCAGGCGCCAAGGGACGTCTGCGACGAGACGTACCAGGTCAGCGTACCAATGACGCAGAGGCCAGTCCGGAGCAATGAGGATTACTGGAATGCCCTCGGCCGCTACCCTGCGCAGCAGACGAGGAATCAACTGCAGCGGAGGGTAGACATACATCAGGCGATACTGACCCCACGGGGCCACCAGCGCGTCCGAGGCATCCGCCCAGGGGTCCCTGGACCGGGCCACAAACCTTGACACCTTGCGATTGAGTCGAGACGCCATCAGGTCCACATCCGGAGTGCCCCAACGTCGACAAAGGAGCTGAAACACTTCCGGATGCAAGGACCACTCCCCCTGGTCCAGGGACTGGTGGCTCAGATAGTCCGCCTGCCAGTTTTCTACGCCCGGAATGTAAAAGGCCGACAGCGCCGGCACACTTCTTTCCGCCCATCTTAGGATGTGGGCGACCTCGGATGCTGCAGCCGAGCTCCGAGTGCCCCCGATGGTTGACATACGCCACGGCCGTGGTGTTGTCCGACTGGATTCTGACCGAGCGGCCCTGTAGCCTCTTCGACCATGCGGCGAGACACAGCTTGATCACCCGCAATTCCAGGACGTTGATTGGGAGACAAGATTCGGCTGGAGTCCGGAGTCCAGAGCCCTTGAGCTGACATGACTCCCCACACTCCTCCCCAGCCTGTCAGGCTGGCGTCCGTTGTGATCACCGTCCAGTGGATGGGGAGGAAAGACTTCCCGGCCCGAAGAGCCAGGGATCTCAGCCACTCGTCAGGGACGCCTTGACAGAGTGACTCACCTGGATCTGAAGATCCAATGACAACGGGGACTTGTCCCAAACCGACAGAATTCCCTTCTGCAATGCCCGAGTGTGTGCTTGGGCATACGGAACCGCCTCGAAGGAGGCCACCATTAGTCCCAGGACTCTCATGCAGAAGCAAATTGATGACCATTTTCGGGACGTCAGAACCCGCACTGCCGACTGAAGTGTCAGTAACTTCTCTGAGGGTAGAAACACCCTCGCTGCCGAAGTGTCCAGGAGCAGACCCAGATACTCCAGGCACTGAGTCGGGACTAGAGCCGACTTCTGCGTGTTCAGAACCCATCCGAAGTCCTGGAGGGTCTGACTGACCATCGTCACATTTTCCTCCAATTCTGAGCCATTTTCTGCTCTGAGAAGGAGATCGTCTAGAAAGCCCACGATAACAATTCCTCGCTGTCTCAGCAAAGCTAGAACCGGGGCCAGCACCTTGGTGAAAACCCGTGGTGCCGATGCTAGGCCGAAGGGAAGGGTCACGAACTGATAATGGACTTCGCCTATGGCAAAGCGCAGAAACCTCTGGTGGCTTCCGCAGATTGGGATGTGCAAGTAAGCGTCCTTGATATCCAAGGACGCCAAAAAATCCCCCTGGTGGAGTGTCGCGATCACCGTGCGAATGGATTCCATCCTGCATTTTTGTACCCTCACATAGGCATTCAGGGCCTTTAGGTCCAGGATTGTCCGAACCCCGTCTTTTTTCGGGACAGCAAACAGGTTTGAGTAAAACCCCTGAAACCTCTCTTGTGACGGAACCGGCACAATAACTCTGCGCCCGAGCAAATCCTGTACGGCCCCCCAAGAGGGCCGCCAGGAGAGGGAGGTTCGAGGGAAAAAACCTGCTTGGGGGCCACGAGCAGAACTCTATCCTGTATCCCGAGGTGACCACCTCGCACACCCACCAGTCGGAGATCCGGGAGGTCCACCGCACCGAGAACCTGCAAAGACGTCCCCCCACCCCAGAGTCAGGCAGGGGCAAGACTTCATGCGGTGGTGGACTTGGGAGCTTGCTTGGTAGGCTTACGCACCCAGGGACGTCTTTGTCCCCCAGTCACACTTTTTTCAGTCTGGGTGGGCTTACCCGTGGAATCTAACTGACGGAAAAAACGTCTTCTTCGCCGGAAAGGAAGGGCCCGGCCTGCGTTGGGGCTCCTTTCCCTTAATAGACTGGGGAAGGCAGGTGCTCTTACCTCCTGTGACGTTTTTAATAATGTCATCCAGGGTGGCCCCAAACAGTCTACCGTCCTTAAAGGGCAAGTCAGCCAGGAGCTTTTTGGTAGCTAGATCGGCCGACCAGCATTTCAGCCAGATAAGGCGACGCATCACCACAGCAGAAATGGAGGCCCCCGTTATTAAAGGGGTCGCATCCACAGTGACATCGCACACGAAGACTAAACCCAGCGCAAGCTGGTGAGCCAGGGCAATGGTTTCAGGACGGAGATTATGCTCCTGCACTGTCTGGTGCAATATCCGTGCCCAGCCTGTGAGTGTCTGAGACACAAGTGTCGCCGCCACTATAGGGCGTAAGGCGGCCCCCAATAAGGTGAACATAGTTCTACACGCCACTTCTGACCTCCTGTCAGCAGGATCCTTAAATGCAGGAGTCCCTTCCATTGGGAGCATGGTAGCCTTATTCAAACGGGCGACCGGAGAGGTCGACCACTAGGGGATGAGCCCACTTCTTAACTAGGTCCTCCTTAAAAGGGGTACCTTAAGGCTATGCGCCGCGGGACCGTCAAAGCCTTCTGCGGCTTATCCCAGACTTGGTCAATGTATGTATCAAAAAAAGGCACATATGGAAAAACCTTTTTTGAAGACACGGCTTTCAAAGAAACAAAGGTCATAGTTTCCACCTGAGGTTCCTCAGCCTCAACATTCAGCTTGAGAGTGTCCCTCACAGCGTCAATGAGTTCACTTACAAGCACCCTGTCAGTAGGTGGTTCAAGACAGGGGTCTTCCTCACAAGGAAGGTAATGTCCAAACACATCAATATCCTCAGAACTAGGGTCCTCAGCAGCAGTAGCTAGGCCCATATCTGAGTCAGAGCACTCCCCTTGTGTGGGGAGGGGGTGCTTTACAGCCCCTGTGCGTTCACACACCGCTCCCAGCTTGACAAGGAATAATTCCAGGACTGCCGACAACTGGTCCATAGGGACCGCAGGTGCAGGAGCACTGCCAGTTGCCTCTGAGAAGTGAGGAGAAGCAGGTGAACCAGACTCCATATTGCCACCCTCTGAGACACTATTCACTATGACAGTGAATAGTACAGTCCACCCACTGGCTGTGCTGAGGCGATACCCGGAGGACTCACCACCCTTATGGACCGCTCGGTTCCGCTGTATGAGCCGCGCTGTAGCGCGGGTGAAGCCTGAGGAGAGTGAAGAATCTGTGAGGAGAGAGGTATTTTGCGCCGTTCAGCAGCGCCGCTAGAGGCCGAAAACGAAACTAAAAGCACCGCCGGGCGCTTGTATAACTGCTTGAGCCGCGGCAAAATGGCCGCAGATGGCGCACTTTTTAAATTTAAAATACTGCGCCAATGGCGCACGCAAAACCCCACACACAGTCCTCCAGAACACTTTCCAGCATATTAAACAGACATGGAGCGGCCCCCCCAGGGCAGAACGACCCCCCCAGGCATCCCCACACAGCACAGCACCAGCAGGGTGCAGAGAGCAGCATAACAGGGGGGAGACAGGGAGAACACCCCACACACAGAAACACAGCCAGCTCGTACTCACCTTTTCAGGAGAGACTACTTACCCGTCCCGCAAGCACCTCGGAGAACACCCTTGGTGCCAATAGAGGGACCCACTGGCTTGTTTCAGACAGACCTATCACAGAGTCGTACTGCGTAGCTGTCGGCCCGGTCAACCGCGAAAGATACAGTAGGTACTGTTCAATCTTGAGGACCGCGGGAGCATGAAAGCAACCCGGCCACCCCTGGAGCCATGGGGTATGTCGTGAACTGAGTCTCACGCACACAAGGCGAGGATCAGCACGCTCGATGGTCGGACAGGGAAGACTACGAGGATACTAGTGTACCCAACCTGTTGCCCAGCCGACAGTTGATTGAAGGCCTCAAAAATAAAATTCCCAAAGGAATAACATTTTAAAAGTAAAAATCTTCCAGGAGACTGGCTCCTGAGAGAGCCACGTCTTCTTCTGCTAGGCAGAAAAAAAAACTGAGGCTGCAGGTGGGAGGGTAATGTCCGGAGGGACCGCCCCCCTGGGCGGGGCTGTTCAGCTCTGGCTTGTTCTAGAATGTTTTAAAATCTAACATTCTGCCTAGGTCTTCTCCTGCAAGCAGGGACATATACCCACATGTAATTAGTATGAGAGCTGTGTCGGTCCATGGACGATAAGAGAAAATAGGATTTTTTGTACTCACCGTAAAATCCTTTTCTCTGACATCCATGGACTGACACGGTGTCTCTTTACACGTGGGTTACGTCCCTGCTTGCAGGAGAAGACCTAGGCAGAATGTGAAATGTTATACATACATTCTAAAAGCCAGAGCTGAACAGCCCCACCTAGGGGGCGGTCCCTCCGGATATAACCCTCCCACTACAGTCAGCAGACTTCAGTTCGTAACAAAGCAGTACAAACTTAAAAGGAAGGGTGGGTGCCGTGTCAGTCCATGGATGTCAGAGAAAAGGATTTTACGGTGAGTACAAAAAAATCCTATTTTCTCTTACCATCCATGGACTGACACGGTGTCTCTTTACACTTTACACGTGGGATGTCCCAAAGCAGTGTCAAGAGGGATGGGAGCAGTATAAATGGAAAAACCAAAACTTGACTCCAATAAGGCAGAGCTCCTCAACGGAGGAGTCGCAACTTTAAACAGCGGCCTGCAGCACCCTGCGGCCGAAGGAAGCATCCGAAGATGCAGCCACATTAACCTTATAAAAAACTTAAAAGGCATGAACAGACGACCAGGTCGCCGCCTTGCACACTTGTGCAACCGACGCTTGACGTCGGGAAACCCAGGAAGCACCAATTGCCCTGGTGGAATGCGCCGTAACCGGAAAGGGAGGCGCCTGCCCTTTGAGAGCATAGGCTTGAATGACGGTTTGTCTGATTCCCCTAAAAATGATGGCAGACGAAACCGCTTGGCCCTGTTATGGACCAGAGACAGTCACAAACAGTGAGTCGGACTTCCGAATAGAAGCAGTAGCAGACAGGTACACCCGTAAGGCTCGTACCACCTCCAATATGTGCAGCGCAAACTCTCTGGGATGCGATGGGTGAGGACACAAGGACGGGAGGGCAATGTCCTCATGTAGGTGAAAGGTCGACGCCACCTTTGGCAAAAAAGGAAGGTCGCGGATGCAACACCGCCTTATCTTTATGGATGACTAAATATGGCGACTTGCAGGACAAAGCCGCCAACCCAGACACTCGTCAAACAGAAGTGATTGCCACTAAAAAGGCCACCTTCTGAGACAAGACAAGACAAGAGGGGAATATCCCGGATATTCCCAAAAGGAGGTTCCTGGAGGACCGAGAGCACCAAATTCAGATCCCACGGTGGGAGAGGAGGCTTGACAGGAGGGAGCACATGGCGAACCCCCAACACAAGGTGCTAACCAAGAAAATGACCTGCTAGAGGTCGCTGAAAGAAGACGGCCAAGGCCGAAATCTGATCCTTGATGGTACACAAAGCAAGCTTTTGGGTCACTCCACACTGCAGAGGACGCAGGATTCTGGGGACGGAATACGTCCGAAGACGCCAGTCCAGCGCTTCGCACATGGCGATAGAAGCTTTCCAGGCACGGTGATAGATCTGCCTGGAGGAAGACTTCCATGTCCTTAACATGGTCAAAATGACCGAGTCCGAGAGACCTCGGTCCCTCAACACCTGGCTTTTAACAGCCCTGCCGTTAAAGCCAGAGACTGTAAGCCGGATGAAACATAGGACCTTGAGACTGAAGGTCCTCCCTCATCGGCAACTGCCAGGGAACGTCCGCGATGAGACGTACCAGATCAGCGTACCAGTGATGCTGAGGCCAATCCGGAACAATTAGGATCGCCGGAGTTTATATCAGGCGATAAAGGACCCTATGGGGCCACCAACGCATCCGAGGCATCGCCCAAGGATCCCTGGATCTGGCCACAACCTCGACCCTTGCGATTGAGTCGAGAGGCCACCAGGTCCACATCCGGCGTGCCCCACCGTCGGTAAAGGAGTTGAAATATGCAAGGACCACTCTTCTTGGTCCGGTGTCTGGCGATTGGCGACTCCGATAGTCCGCCTGCCCATTGTCTATGCCCAGAATGTAAAATGGCCTACATTCCGGCCCACTTCAGGCTACGGACTACCTCGGAAGCCGCAGCTGAGCTCCGAGTTCCCCCTTGATGGTTTACATACGCCACCGCCGTGGCGGTGTCCGACTGGCTCCTGATGGAGCGACCCCGTACTCTCTCCGACCTGAGGAGAGACACAGTCCGATGGCCCGTATTTCCAGAACAGTGATTGGTAAACGGGCTCGTCCGGAGTCCAAGGCCTGAGCCGACAGGACTCCCCAGACTCCACCCCAGCCCGTCAGGCTGGTGTCCGTCGTGAGTACCGTCCATTGGATGGGAGGGGAACGACTTTCCGGACCGAAGAGCCGAGGATCTCAACCACCATGTCAGGGGCGCCCTGACCAGGTGAATCACCTGGATCTGAAGATCCAAGGACAACGGGGATTTGTCCCAGGTGGACAAGATCTCCTTCTGCAATGCCCTGGTGTCTGATTGGGCATACGGAACGGCCGCGAAGGAGGTCACCACGAGTCTCGGGACTCTCATGCAAAAAACGGATTGACAACCATTTTTGGGATGTCAGCACCCGCACCGCAGACTGAAGTGTCAGCAACTTCTCCAGAGGTAGGATACCTTTGCCTCCAAGGAGTCCAGAATCAGAACTAGATACTCCAGACACTGAGTCGGGACCAGGACTGACTCCTGAATGTTCAGGAACCACCCGAGTCCCTGAGGGTCTAATTGACGATAGTCACCTTTCCTCTAAGTCTGATCCACTTTCTGCTCTTAGCAGAAGATCGTCCAGATAGCCCACGACAGCAATGCCTCGCTGTAACAGAAGGCTAGAACCGGAGCAAGCACCTTGGTGAACACCCTAGGTGCCGAGGCTAGGCCGAAAGGAAGAGCCACAATCGATAGTGGACTTCGCTGATCGCAAAGCGCAGAAACGTCTGGTCACTTGCGCAGATCGGAACATGCAAGTAGGCGTCCTTGAAAGTCCAAGGACGCCAGAAGAAAATCCCTTTGGTGGAGTGTAGCGATCACCGTGCGAATGGATTCCATGCGGAATTTCTGCACCTTCTCGAAGGCATTCAGGGCCTTGAGGTCCAGGATAGGTCGAACCACGTCCTATTTTTGGGACGACAAACAGATTCGAGTAGAATCCCTGAAAACTCTCCTGTGACGGAACCGGCACAATCACTCCGCCTGATCAAATCCTGTACAGCCCCCAAGAGGGCTGCCCGACAGGTAGGAAGGAGAGGAAGATTTGAGGGAAAGAATCTGTCTGGGGGCCAGGATCGGAATACTATCCTGTATCCTGAGGTGACCACCTCGCACACCCACCAGTCAGAGATTCGGGAGGACCACCGATTCGTGACCTGCGAAGTCGTCCCCCCACCCCAGAGTCGGGCGGAGGCAAGACTTCACGCGGAGGCGGGCTTGGGAGCCGCTTGTTCGGCTTACGCACCCAGGGGCACTTGTGCCCACCAGCCGCACTGCCGTCAGTCTGAGAGGGCGTACCCGTGGACTGACTGACGAAAAAAACCCTGTTTTGCTGTAAAGGAAGGCCCCTGTTTGCGGCGGGCCTCCTCACCCTTGCTAGTCTAAGGAAGAAGAGTGCTTTTACCTCCCATGACGATGTCATTCAGAGCAGCACCGAAAGGTCTACCACCTTTAAATGGTAGATCCGTCAGGAGCTTCCTAAGGCTAGGTCAGCAGACCAGCACTTCAACCAGATAAGACGACGCAATACCACCGCCGAGACAGAGGCCCTGGATATTAAAGGGGCCGCGTCCAACGTGGCGTCGCACACATAAACCAGGCCCTGAACCAGTTGGTGGGCCAAAGCAACTGTGTCTGGAGGAAGATTATGCTCCTGTACAGCTAGGTGCAACATTTTTGCCCAACCTGTAAGTGTTTAAGACACAAGGGTCGCCGCTACCACAGGCCGTAGGGCGGATCCCAACAAGGCAAACATGGCTCTGTTCACCACTTCTGACCTCCTGTCAGTGGGGTCCTCAAATGCAGGAGTCCCCTCCATCGGGAGAGTGATGGCCTTGTTCAACCAGGCGACTGGAGGGTCGACCCTGGGGGAGAAGCCCACTTTTTAAGTAGGGCATCTTCAAGGGGTATCTGATAGACAAACGCCGCGGGACCATAAAAAAATTCTTCTGCGGCTTTTCCCAGACCTTATCAATGAGCTTGTCAAAGAAAGTACATATGGAAAAACCTCTTTAGAAGGCCTGACCTTAAAAGAACCAAAGGAGACTGTATCCGCCTGAGGTTCTGCATCCGCAGCATTTTAGCTTGAGAGTGTCCCTCACCGCAGTCATGAGTACACTAGCAAGCGCCCTGTCATTTACTGACTCAGAACTGGAGTTTTCCTCATAAGGAATGTCCTGTTCAAAACCATCCAATACATTCAGAACTAGGGTCCTGAGCGGTAGTGGCTAGGCCCATATCTGAATCAGCGCACTGCCCTCATGAAGTAAAGTGGGGAGAGGGCGCTTTTTTGCTCCCTTGCGCTTGCACACAGCTCCCATCCTGGTCAGAAATGATTCCAGGACTGCCCACAACTGGTCCCTAGGGACCGCAGGTGCTGAAGCACTGCCTGTTGTCCACTGACATTTAGGGGAAGCTGGTGACAGAGACTCCATATTGCCCCCCTCTGAGACTCCTCAGATAAAAAGTCCACCCACAGGCTGTGCTGACTGAGGAGGGGGCGCCCAGGGGACTCACCAAACCGGACCAGGGACCGCTCAGTTCCGCTGTCTGTACCGCGCTGTGTCAGCGCTGGTGAGCTGTGAGGAGATTGTGAGGAGATTCGCGCTGTTACAGCAGCGCTAGAGGCCAAAACTAGTGCTGAAGAGCGCGCGGGCTACAAGAAAATGGCCGCCGCACTTCACTGAGGCGATCCGCGGCAAGATGGCCGCCATGACTCAGCAAAAGTGAAAAAAATAAAAAAACAGCACACACACACACACACACACACACACACACACACACAGCGCCACTCGGCCCTCAGGCCCCAAAATACACATAAAATGCCCCAAGCATATCTGCAGACCAGCATTAGTCCCTCCAATAACAGTGTGACCCCCAGGCACCCCACACAGCACAGCGCCAGCAATGGTGACAGAGAGTGACAATGAAATACAGGGGGAGACAGGGAAAATCCCCCACAGAGAAACACACAGCCTTTTGTACTCACCTGCAGGCAGGAGAGACTACTTACCCGTCCCCTGAGGGACCCACTGGTGTGTTTCTGACAGGACTATCACAGTGCAGTACTGAGTAGCTGTCGGCCCGGTCCACCGCGAAAGATAGTCAGTCAGGAACTGTTCAGTCTTGAGAGGACTGTGGGAGCATGAAAGCAAACCCGGCCACCCCTGGAGTCATGGGGCCTGTCGTGAACTGAGTCTCACGCACACAAGGCGAGGATCAGCACGCTCGATGGCCGTACAGGGAAGACTACGAGGATATCTTGTACCCAACCTGTTTCTCAGCCGACAGTTGATAGAAAATTCTCAAAAATAAAATAAAAAATTATTCCAGAAAAGGAATAAAAATAGGTCAGGAGACTGGCTCCTGAGAGAGCCACGTCTTCTCCTTCTGCTAGGCAGAAAAAAACTGAAGTCTGAAGTCTGCTGACTGTAGTGGGAGGGTTATGTCCGGAGGGACCGCCCCCTGGGTGGGGCTGTTCAGCTCTGGCTTTTAGAATGTATGTATAACATTTCACATTCTGCCTAGGTCTTCTCCTGCAAGCAGGGACATAACCCACGTGTAAAGAGACACCGTGTCAGTCCATGGATGGTAAGAGAAAAAGGATTTTAATTTCCCAAGGTCCTTACTCCTTGAGGCTAGGCAAAAAAGAAAAAAGCAGATGAGAGGATTGACCACCAGCAGGGGCAGCCACTAGACTGTGCTTTGTTTTTTTTGTGCCTAGCATTCTAATCCTGCATTTGACACTAAAACACAATGGTCAGATCTTAAAGATCTAACCACAGAGTTCTTCAATGAATACAAGAGAAATAACTGCTGATGTTCCAGAAATATGGCAAGTTCCTACCTTCCTTTTTGTCATAACAAATTCTAACATGCAGTGTTAGCCAAGCCCACTTCATTTGATGAAAAAAAAGACTTGTAAGTTTTAATATCATTAATATCTAATGTGCAATTAAAAGGAACACTAGAGGTTCCAGTTTTTTTTTTTTTTTAAATAACAAACATATTATACTTACCTCCACTGTGCAGCTCGTTTTGCACACAGTGGCCCCGATCCTCCGCTTCTGGGGTCCCTCGGCGGCTGTCTCGGCTCCTCCCCGCAAGGACTCCACACCATAATGCGAGCGAGCTCGCATGGTGTGGAGTTACTGCGGGCGCGCTCCCGTGATACAGCGGCGGCCATAGCCGCCGACTGTATCACTCGGCCCCGCCCCCCGACGTGCCGCGTCATTGGATGTGATTGACAGCAGCGCCAGCCAATGGCTGCGCTGCTTTCAATCCATCCACAGTAGCCAATCAACGGCCAGGCACAGGAACTCTGAGGATAACGGGAGCGAGCGCGGGACTTTCGAGGGGCCAGGTAAGTAAAACGGGGGGGCTGGGAGCGGCGGTATTGTCAAATGTTTTTTCACCTTAATGCATAGGATGCATTAAGGTGAAAAAACATTTACCTTTACTACTCCTTTAACCTTACTGGTAAAGCATCTGTCAAGCACTATTCCTATTACAAGGAATGTTTACATTCCTTGTAATAGGAATAAAAGTGAACAAAAAATAAAATGTAAACAGAAAGTGTCAAAATAGAAAAATAAGCAAGTCGCGCCCACATATGTAAACGGCGCTGAAACCACACGTGAGGCATCACCGCGAACGTTAGTGCTAGAATTATTGCTCTCACTCCAACTCAAAACATGTAACATGTTAAAGCATCGCCTATGAGGATTTTTAAAAACAAAATTTAAGTACCGAAGTTTGGCACCATTCCACGAACGTGTGCAACTTTGAAGCGTGACATGTTAGGTATCTATTTTCTCAGCGTAACATCATCTTTCACATTATACAAAAAATTGTGATACATTAAAAAAAAAAAAAAAAAAAAAAAAAAAAGTTATGAAACTTTTTTTCCCCCCAAAAAACAAACAAAAAATGTGTTTCAAAAATTGCTGTGCAAATACCAAGCTAAATAAAAAGTTTAATCGACCGCCATCTTATTGTCTAGGGTCTCTGCTAAAAAAAACATATATAATGTTTGGCTTCTATGTAATTTTCGAGCAAAAAAATTAAAAGATTTTTATATGTAGGGGAGAAATGTCAAAATTGGCCTAGGTAGCAAGTGGTTAAACTGCTCTCATTTACCGACCAAAGTTTATTCCCTTGATCTAAAGAACAAAACGTTACAATGTTTATAGTTAGCTCTGCCGCTGAGGAATGTTGTGAAACTTAGCAAACTGCCTGTATTTATTTTTTTGCTTCTTTTGAAAGCTGTCTTGAGCAGAGAACTCTGCATAGAATCGGAAAATGCTTCAAAACTGCAAGGGGGAAAGAATCGCGGTTCTTAATGATTAATCGTGCAGCTCTAGAGCCTACCCTTCCATTTTCCTTCCATGAAGAGGTCTATGATATCTGAAGATGCCAGCACGCAAAATAAAGACTCCTCCAGGCATAATTCTTACTCTGGGATTGATCCATTTGCAGTAGATAAATGGCTTCTACAAAAGATTTCTTCCTCCACTATAAATGATATCACATGACCATGCTGCAATATCCAGCACTTCATGGAAGATCAGATGCTCAACCCTTCTATGGTAGAACAATCCTCAAGTGTTGAAAATTCCCCAAACTACCTCACTGCTTACATCTGAAATTTCTTTAATATTAAATCAGCATCTGCATTTGACTCTTGTACTTTGGAATGCTCAAAAAACGTACATGTGAGGAATTTTAAAACTTTGTGCTAGGGCTAAAAACAGAGGACCCAGCATACAGCGGTTAAAGAAAAGAATATTGCCAAAACTGTTTTACATTTTTCCAAATAATTCCTAGTCATTCCGAAAAAACTAAAGATTGAATTAAGGAAAGCAATAGGAAGCTTTATTTGGGCCCACAAAACACTGCGAATTAGAAGAGAAATTTTAAATCAGAACTAAGAAAAATGGAGGGTTAGCATTACCAGACTTTTCGAAATATCTACAAGCTACCTCCTTGACTAGGATTATAGACTGGTATCATAATGGGGAGGACAAACAATGGGTTAAACTAGAAGAAGATATTATAGGAATTCAACTCAAAGCGTTCCCATGGATAAAACCTCATTTAAGACCTGGAAACAAGAAATTAACTATCTTTGCAAGAGTCACATAAAAAATATGGGACACCGAATTAAAAAAGGGGAACCTATCCACTATGATGGGACCAATGACCCCACTGTTCTTTAATACAGAATTTCAACCAGCTTTAGCAACCACAAAATACTTAAAATGGAACATACTGGAGAACGCAAGGGTCGTACAGGGCTTGACAAATTTGCTTGGAATCTAGGAGCCAGCTAAAAAAGTTAGGAGCCAGGTTTTTTTTTTTTTAACGACCAATGCGTGCAGAAGCGAACGCATACGTGAGTAGCGCCCGCATATGAAAGCAGTGTTTAAACCACACATGTGAGGTATCGCCGCGATCGGTAGAGCGAGAGCAATAATTATAGCCCTAGACATCCTCTAACTCAAAACATGCAACCTGTAGAATTTTTTAAATGTCGCCTATGGAGATTTTAAAGGGTAAAAGTTTGTCGCCATTCCACGAGCGGACGCAATTTTGAAGCGTGACATGTTGGGTATCAAATTTACTCAGCGTAACATTATCTTTCACAATATAAAAAAAAATTGGCTAACTTTACTGTTGTCTTATTTTTTAATTTAAAAAAGTGTATTTTTTTCCTCAAAAAAGTGCGCTTGTAATACCGCTGCGCAAATAGGGTGCGACAGAATGTACTGCAACGACCGCCATTTTATTCTCTAGGGTATTAGAATAAAAAATATATATATATAATGTTTGGGGGTTAACTTCTAAGTAAACGGAAGGAGATGGGCGGGCAGTGAAACAGGCAAGCATTGATGGTTGTCTTGTAATACCAATAGCCACCACAAGATGACGCCAGATTACAGAATGAAGCCTAGGCCTGCAGAAGGCCGCAAAGCCGTGGCCTAAATTACCGGCTGGCGCGGCCCGACGAGATCACACGATCGCGGGGGGGGGGGGGGGGTGGGCTGGGGCGCACGGAGATACAGGAAACCTCAGGCGCCAGGTTGCTAATTCTAGTCGCATTTGCGACCTGGCGCCCGGGGATTGTCGAGCCCTGTCCTAGTAGATGGGAAATTGCCCAAAATACAAGATCTGGGACCGGAACATAAATGGCTACAATACCATCAATTAGCTGCATATATTGCAACAAAGATATAATTACCTCTAATAAATAGACCAAAAACTAAATTTGAACAAATATTAAAAGATGAACAAAAGCCAACTAAAGAGTTATCTAATATATATGCCTTATTACTACCTTCAGGATCCCTTAGAGTTAACAGGAATGAAAAACTGGGAATAGGGAATAGGAAGATTAATATCAGAGATAGAATGGAAGAAAATATTTGAAATAATTCACAAAATATCTACAGCGAACAAATATCAAGAAAGAAACTACAAAATAGCAATGAGATGGTATTGGAGCCCTGTAGCGTTAAATAAAATAAATAGTGGACAAACAGATATTTGTTGGAGATGCAAGGCGGAAAGGGGGACTATGGACCACATTTGGTATGATTGTCATATGGTGAGAAAATTCTGGAAAACAATATATGAGATATATGAAAGTGTCGGGAACAGAGAGGAATCTAAATATAGATCTCATGGTTATCCCGGATGCCAGAATCAATAAAAGAGCGCATTAAGAAAATTTTTCATCATATGACATCAGCAGCTAAAATAATAATAGCTTGCAATTGGAGAGAAAATAAAAGCCCAAACATAGCAGACTGGATATGTGAAGTGAACGAAATAGAATATATTGAAAGACAGATAAGAGAAGAAGGATACATAAATGGTCAAATACCAGAATTACGGCAAAATTTGGATGAATGTCGGCTCTCAAATAGAACGAAAGAATATTTATAAATGGAAAATCAGGAAGAACGTGAAGGGTTATTGTGAAAGGAATATAAAATGAGTATATGGAAAGGGAGAGAATAGAGGGATTATGTTTTTTTTGTTGTTTGTTTTTTGGGGGATGTGAGGCTGATGTTGGATGAATGCGTGAAAGGATGAATGAGAAGGCAAGATAGTAGAATATATGGAGGCACATATTTAAAGAAATTTTGATAAATGTGGTTTATAGATATTGATCAGATTCTGTACATTGAATAATGAGTAGGAATAGATATATAATGCAATAGAATCTTGTTTAATTGTAAATTTTTTGTATTCAAGAAAGGAATCAATAAAAATAAATTGAAAAGAAGAGAATCAACCCCCCCTTAAAATAATTACATTTTATAAATACAAAAACAATGCGCTTTAGAATGTAAAAATTCCCCAAAAGAGTGCTGCTACTTAAATAACATGACAAAAGATTAAAAACAAATACCGGTATGTATGTATGTATGTATGTATGTATGTATGTATGTATGTATATATATATATATATATATATATATATATATATCTCTCTATCAGGGCTCGACAATCCCCGGGCGCCAGGTCGCCATTGCGACTAGAATTAGCGACCTGGCGCATCTTGTGTCTCCGTGAAACCCCCCCCCTCACCCACCCGCTTCTCTGTAGGCCTATGCTTCATTCTGTGATCAGGCGCCATCTTGTGGTGGCCGTTGGTATGACATACAACCAGCAATGCTAATGGAGCTTCCCCTGTGTTTCCACTGCCCCATCTCCTTCCCTCTAATTACAACCCACAAACATTATACATATTTTTTATTCTAACACCCTAGAGAATAAAATGGCGGTCATTGCAATACTTTGTCACACCGTATTTGCGCAGCGGTCTTACAAGCGCACTTTTTTGGGAAAAAATACACTTTTTTTTTTAAATTAAAAAATAAGACAACAGTAAAGTTAGCCCAATTTTTTTTTTTTATATTGTAAAAGATAATGTTACGCTGAGTAAATTGATACCCAACATGTCACGCTTAAAAATTGCATCCGCTCGTGGAATGGCGACAAACTTTTACCCTTCAAATCTCCATAGGCGACGTTTAAAAAATTCTACAGGTTGCATGTTTTGAGTTACAGAGGAGGTCTAGGGCTAGAATTATTGCTCTCGATCTACCAATCGCAGCGATACCTCACGTGTGGTTTTAACACCGCTTTCATATGCGGGCGCTACTCATGTATGCCTTCGCTTCTGCGCGCAAGCTCGGCGGTACGGTGCGCGTTCCTGGCTCCTAACTTTTTTAGCTGGCTCCTAGATTCCAAGCAAATTTGTCAAGCCCTGAGAGAGAGAATATATAAATATAATCCACAGTAGCGCTCTTAAATGCGTCCAAAAAAGAAAAGAAATAACCTCCTTAATAAAAAAATATATATACACAGTGAAACCTCGGATTGCGAGTAACGCGGTTAACGAGCGTTTCGCAATACGAGCACTGTATTTACACACACACACACACACACACACACACACACACACACTAAGGCCCCTTTCACACTGGGGCGTTTTTCATGCGGTTTAGCACTAATAGCGCCATTATACCGCATGAAAAATTCCTGCCTGTAGCCTTCAATGTGAAAGCCCGAAGGCTTTCACACTGAAGCGGTGCGCTAGCAGGACCGCTCCAAAAGTCCTGCTAGCCGCTTCTTTACAGTGGTAAAGGAGCGGTGTGTTCACCGCTCCTTTACCGCGGCTGCCCATTGAAATCAATGGGACACCGCGGTAATACCGCCCGCAAACCGCGGCAATAGCCGCGGTTTGTGGGCGGTATTCACCCTTTTTCGGCCGCATACCGCGGTAAGAACGACGGTATAGCAGCGCTGAAAATCACGCTGCTATACCGCCACAGTGTGAAAGGGGCCTAAATCTGGGTGTTGAAAAAAACAAACAAACAATCTTCTCCTTATACATGGAGCGATACAAGAATATGATATCCAACGTGTCTTGAATGATCAAAACTATCTATATAAAATTTTATTTTATACAAATTAAACAAAAAAATCCTACATTTGGCTAAATATGACGTACCCTGGTCAAGGCGGTTGGCCTCTAAAATGTTACTTCTACCTCTTCAGAAAGTTACCAATACCTGTCTATTCTACATATCTTATATCCACGCACTTAACAAAAAAAAAAAAAAAGAAGAGATACAGCAAGAACAGCGTACATCCAGTTGATTAAACAGAGCAAGGTATGAACTATGCAAATCTTAACCACGTCAGCCCCGGACCATTTGGCTGGCCAAAGACCAGAGCACTTTTTGCGATTCGGCACTGCAACGTTTTAACTGACAATTGCGCGATCGTGCGATGTGGCTCCCAAACAAAATGGACGTCTTTTTTTTTTCCACAAATGGAGCTTTTTGGTGGTATTTGATCACCTCTGCGGTTTTTATTTTTTGCGCTATAAACAAAAATAGAGCGACAATTTTTTTTTTAAAAAAGCAATATTTTTTGCTATTATAAATATCCCCCCAAAAATATATAAAAAAACGTTTTTTCCCCCCCTCAGGTTTAGGCCGATATGCATTCTTCTACATATTTTTGGTTAATAAAATAAAAATAAAAAAATATATAAAATAAAGAAAAAATGGAATAAGCGTTTGAGTGGTTTGAGCAAAAGTTATATCGTCTACAAAATAGGGGATAGTTTTAGGTCATTTTTATTAATAATGTTTTTTTTACTAGTAATGGCAGACTTCATGGCGGACACATCGGACACTTGACATTATTTTGGGACCAGTGCTATAAAAATGGACTGATTACTGTAAAAATTACACTGGCAGTGAAGGGGTTAAGTGTGTCATTGGGATGTGTTCCAACTGTAGGGGGGGAGATGGGCTACCTGTGACACGACACTGATCACCGCTCCCGATTACAGGGAGCGGTGATCAGTGTCCTGTCACTAAGAATGGAGAAATGCTTGTTCCCCCTCACCGTGAGACAATCGCGGGTATCCCCGCGGACATCGAGTCCATGGGACCCGCAGTCGGACTCATGGTGCTCGCGGCGGGCGCACAATGCCGCTCTTAAAGGGCAACGTATATTATATATATACACACACACACACACACACACACACGTTGACCTGCCCAGCCGTGCCACTCTGCCGACGTATATCGGCGTGACACAGTCCTTAAGCGGTCTACTATATAGTAGTACTTGTTGTAAACCATCCACAAAAATCTTATGGAGCAAATATGAACAAAGATTAGTTCCTACAAAAAAAGATTTCTATTCCTGTTAAGTTTGGCTGATATAGTGAGTGAGTGAATAACTTGTATAGCGCTACAACTGCGAACTTAATTGCCTCAAGGCGCTTTGCATCCAGTGACGTCCTGATCCATCAGAATAGGTGGGTCTTAAGCGTTTTCCGGAAGGCTCAATGGTTTTCTTCCATGCGGATATCCGTGGGTAGAGCGTTCCATAGCCGTGGTCCTTGGACTGCAAATCTTCGTTCTCCCTTTGATTTGTAGCGGGACTTGGGGATGTGAAGGAGGTTTTGGTTGGTTGATCGGAGAGTGCGATTGGGGGTGTAGTGTTTTATCTTCTCGCATAGATATTGTGGAGCGTTTCCCTGTGTGCACTTGTGGGTGAGACAGAGGGTCTTGAATGATTGATTTACGAGGTGTGTTATGATGGGTGCTAAAATGTCGGTACTTCTTTCAGGAGTTTTGTAGAGATTATGTCATTTGG
Source organism: Rana muscosa (assembly GCA_029206835.1). Lineage (NCBI taxonomy): Eukaryota > Metazoa > Chordata > Amphibia > Anura > Ranidae > Rana > Rana muscosa. The sequence goes on from CM055119.1 coordinate 243,970,922, forward strand.
AGATGTGCTGTCTCTGAGGCTTCGAATTATATTTTTGGTGTTGTCGATGGTGATCGGGACCAGCGAAAATGTTGTCAATTGTATAATGTTCGTATTGATTTCCTCTATTTGCTTTGGCAGAGCAGGGTTGTTTTTTTCTGTTGATTTCCCGAATGTTTTCGATTTTGTCAATAAAAAAATCCGATAGCTCATTGCAGAACTCTTGGGTTTCGTTTGCTGGAGGTTCTAGGCAGGTAGGGTTCATAGTCTGAGTAACTAGTTTGAAGAGTTCATGTGGTCGGTTTAGGCCTTTTTTGATGGCGTTGGAGAAATGTTCCTTTTTTGCTTTGAAAATTGCTTTGTGATATTTCTTAGTGAGTGCTTTGTAATTAATGTGGTTTTCCTTAGTTGGGTTCTCCAGGCTCCTTCAGCTCTTCTGCGTTCTTTCTTCAGTAGAGTAGGAGTGTCATTAAACCAACCCGAGTTGTTTTTGCGAATGAGTGCTCTGCGTCTGAGCGACTGTGTCTGCTGTTTGTAGTAATGCTTTGTTTAAGGAGTTGAGTGTTTGTTCCGTTGAGCGGTTGTGATTTTGCGTTCCTATTTTTTTTTGATAGAGTCGTTTTGAAGAGTTCCGAGTGTAGTTTCTTCAAAAGCCCAACAGGCTCTATTCTTTATACAAAATTTTAAAGCGCTCATTCCACACTTAACCACTTGCCGACCGCCTCACGTCCAAAGACGTTTTCGGCTTTGTGGTGGTATATCTGAATGATGCCTGCAGCTACAGGCATCATTCAGATATTGCCGTTTTCAGCTGGCAATTCCCTACACCATAAGAACGATCATAGCGGCTGTTCTGCCGCTTGATCATTCTTACGGGCAGCGAAAGGGGACGTCCCCCCCTCCTTCTGGTGCTTCTACCGACTCACCTGTGCGATCGGTGAGTCTGAGAACGGATCCGCCGGCCCCGGTTCTTGACCATAGAGATTTCCCTGAATAGGCATATGGGGCTTTGAGGTCCAGGGATGGGCAATTGCTGTGTTCCTTACCCACTCCTCTCTCATTTCTTTCCTCTACTTTTTGCTCCTCTATCCCATGGCCTTTTCCACCATTCGAAGCCCTTTATTTTCTCTTGTTCTCTTCTGTCCACAAAATATTCAGTAAACATGACACAAGCTTACATTGATGTTATACATAGACTTCGGTGACTCTACCTTAGTCATCTGTTATTTATTATACTAATACTTTTCTGTTAGCCAACAGTAGCTTGACTTCCATACTGAGGCTGTTTGGTTTATTATGTAAACAGAGAGAGAGGGGAGCCAAGGGGCCCTATAGTGCAGTTATTTAAAAGTAATGAATAGAAATGTTGTTATTTAAAGCACTCACAAGTGTGGACAAGTGTGAGGAAGGCATGTGACTGATGGAAACAGTCCAGGACCTGGATGGATGAGTCAGCGCGATGTACAGGTCCGTGGTACAGAGTCACTGAAGCTGCAGCAACCACCAATAAGCCAGGAGCTGCTGGGACCGCTGTGAAACTGATCCAACAGTGGGAAGAACCTGCACCAGAGAACAAAGCAGTAAGTCGCAAGGAATGCAGGGTATGCATTTTGGGATCAACATGCTCCCTTCATCGGCCAGATTATTTACTGTAAAAACATTAATGTGTACACCTGAACTAAAATAAATTGGCCCATTAGTCCTTCAGACTACACCTTTTGAGATATGGCCATTCTAGTCACGTCATCTAAAAATCAATGTGTACACTTGATGGTATATGCTCGTTTTCTGTTGCAAGCTTAATATAAAAATAAAAAATTGAACAAGAAAGGTTTTAAAATGTAATAAAAAAGTTGCTTAGGATGTCCAGAGTTTGTATTCACTAATTCTGCATAAACTGAGATTGATGGCTGTCACTTTTTATTTGGATCACTATAGTCAATATTTGGTTGTACATACAGTTGTGCTCATAAGTTTACATACCCTGGCAGAATTTATGATTTTGTGGCCATTTTTCAGAGCATATGAATCAAACACAAAAACATTATCTTCACTCATGGTTAGGGTTTGGCTGAAGCCATTTATTATCAATCGTTTACTTTTTTGTTTTGTTTTTTAAACAGAAACTACCCAAATAACCCTGATCAAAAGTTTACATACCCTGGTAATTTTGGCCTTTATAACATGCACACAAGTTGACACAAAAGGGGTTTGAATTAAAAAAGGTAACCATCCTGTGATCTGTTTGCTTGTAATATATTATATACAGTCATGGCCGAAATTGTTGGCACTCCAGAAATTTTTCCAGAAAATCAAGTATTTCTCACAGAAAAGTATTGCAGTAACACGTTTTGCTATACACATGTTTATTCCCTTTGTGTGTGTATTGGAACAAAACAAAAAAAGGGAGGAAAAAAATAGGATTTTTGTACTCAGCGTAAAATCCGTTTCTCTGACGTCCATGGACCGACACAGCTCTCATACTGATTACATGTGGGTATATGTCCCTGCTTGCAGGAGAAGACCTAGGCAGAATGTTAGATGTGAAAACATTGTAGAACAAGCCAGAGCCGAACAGCCCCGGCTAGGGGGGCAGTCCCTCCGGACATTACCCTCCCACCTGCAGTTAGCAGCCTCAGTTCCTAACAAAGCAGTACAAACCTTAAAAGGAAGGGTGGGTGCTGTGTCGGTCCATGGACGTCAGAGAAACTGATTTTACGGTGAGTACAAAAATCATATTTTCTCTTATCGTCCATGGACCGACACAGCTCTCATATAGGGATGAGCTTCATGTTCGACTCGAACATTGCCTGTTCGCGGCAAATTCGAAAAGTCTATGGGAGAAATCTAAAGTGCTAATTATAAAGGCTTATATGCAAGTTATTGTCCTAAAAAGTGTTTGGGGACCTGGGTCCTGCCCCAGGGGACATGTATCAATGCAAAAAAAAGTTTTAAAAACGGACGTTTTTTTAGGAGCAGTGATTTTAATAATGCTTAATGTGAAACAATAAAAGTGAAATATTCCTTTAAATTTCGTACCTGGGGGGTGTGTATGATATGCATGTGAAGTCGCGCATGTTTCCCGTGCTTAGAACTGTCTCTGCACAAAATGTCATTTTTTAAAGGAAAAAAAGTCATTTAAAACTCACTCGCGGCTATTAATGAATTGTCGGCTTTTATCAATACATAGAAAAGTCATTGATAAAAAAAATAAAAATAAAAAAGCGTGGGGGTTCCCCCAAATTCAATTACCAGGCCCTTCAGGTCTGGAATGGATATTAAGGGGAACCCCGCAGCAAATTAAAAAAAAATAAAAAATGGCGTGCGGTTCCCCCTAAATATCCATACCAGGCCCTTCAGATCTGGCATGGATTTTAAGGGGAACTCCACCCCAAATTTTAAAAAAAATGGCGTGGAGTCCCCCCAAAAATCCATACCAGACCCTTATCTAAGCACGCAACCTGGCTGGCCGCAGGGGAAGAGGGGGGGGGGGACGGGGACGAGAGAGCGACCCCCCCTCCCTCCTGAACCGTACCAGGCCACATGCCCTTAACATGACGTCCCCATGTTGATGGGGACAAGAGCCTCATCCCCACAACCCTTGCCCGGTGGTTGTGGGGGTCTGCGGGCGGGGGGCTTATCGGAATCTGGAAGACCCCTTTAACAAAGGGGACCCCCAGATCCCGGCCCCCCCCATGTGAATTGGTAAGGGGTATATTGTACCCCTACCATTTCACGAAGAAAGTGTCAAAAAATGTAAAAAAAAAAAACAAACAAAAAACATTCCAGAGGTGAAATCCAGTGTCCCGCGGCGATCCGATGTCCAGCACGGTCCGTCATTGGCTGAGCCTGAGCGGACCTGATGGGGAACTTCCTCCGCAGTCTATTACATGTATAGACCTGCCTCTTCTAAAGTTCCCCATCAGGTCCGCTCAGCCAATGACTAGGTGTAAGGCTGAGGACCTGATGCAGAACATGAGAAGGGGCAGGTCTATACATGTATTACACAGCGAACGAAGTTCCCCATCAGGTCTGCCCCCTCGGTATGTCAGACCCCGCCTACGTCATTGGCCTGAGCGGGAAACTTCCTTCACTGTGTAAATTTAAATTTACACAGTGAAGAAAGTTCCCCGCTCAGGCCAATGACGTAGGCGGGGTCGGACATACCGAGGGGGCGGACCTGATGGGGAACTTCGTTCGCTGTGTAATACATGAATAGACCCGCCCCTTCTCGCATTCCGCATCTGGTCCGCTGAGCGGACCTGATGGGGAACTTTAGAAGGGGCGGGTCTATACATTTAAAACACTGCAGAGGAAGTTCCCCATCAGGTCTGCTCAGACACAACCAATGACTGACAGCGCTGGACATCGGGATCGCCGCGGGACACTGGATTTCATCGCTGGAATGTTTTTTTATTTTTATTTATTTTTTTAATAAAGGACTTTTCCAAGGAGTTTGTGTGTTATTTCAATTTTTTGACACTTTCTTCATGAAATGGTAGGGGTACAATATACCCCTTACCAATTCACATAGGGGGGGTGGCCGGGATCTGGGAGTCCAAGCACTTTGGTGAAAACCCGTGGTGCTGATGCTAGGCCGAAGGGAAGAGCCACAAACTGATAGTGGACTTAGCCTATGGCAAAGCGCAGAAACCTCTGGTGGCTTGCGCAGATTGGGATGTGCAAAGAAGCGTCCTTGATATCCAAGGACGCCAAAAAATCCCCTTGGTGGAGTGTCGCGATCACCGTGCAAATGGATTCCATCTGGAATTTTAATACCTTCACATAGGCATTTTTCGGGACAAACAGGTTTGAGTTAAACCCCTGAAACCTCTCTTGTGACGGAACCGACACAATTACTCCGCACCCGAGCAAATCCTGTACGGCCCCCAAGAGGGCCGCCCGGAAGGAGAGAGAGGTTCGAGGGAAAAAACCTGTCTAGGGGCCACGAGCGGAACTCTATCCTGTATCCCGAGGTGACCACCTCGCACACCCACCGGTCGGAGATCCGGGAGGTCCACCGCACCGAGAACCTGCGAAGACGTCCCCCCACCCCAGAGTCGGGCAGGGGCAAGACTTCATGCGGTGGTGGACTTGGGGGCTTGCTTGGTAAGCTTACGCACCCAGGGACGTCTTTGTCCCCCAGCCGCAGTCTTTTCAGTCTGGGCGGGCTTACCCGTGGAATCTGACAGACGAAAAAATAGGATTTTTGTACTCACCGTAAAATCCATTTCTCTGACGTCCATGGACTGACACAGCTGGATACTGTAAACGTGTGGGTATATGTCCCTGCTTGCAGGAGAAGATCTAGGCAGAATGTTAGATGTTAAAACATTCTAGAACAAACCAGAGCTGAACAGCCCCGCCCAGGGGGGTGGTCCCTCCGGACATTACCCTCCAACCTGCAGCTAGCAGACCTCAGTTCGTAACAAAGCAGTACAAACCTTAAAAGGAAGGGTGGGTGCTGTGTCAGTCCATGGACGTCAGAGAAATGGATTTTACGGTGAGTACAAAAATCCTATTTTCTCTTATCGTCCATGGACTGGCACAGCTGGATACTGTAAACGTGTGGGACGTCCCAAAGCAGTATCAGAAGGGTGGGAGCGGTAGCAAAGGAACAACCAAAACTTCCCTCCAAACAAGCAGAGCTCCTCAACGGAGGAGTTGCGACATTAAACAGCGGCCTGCAATGCTTTGCGGCCGAAGGGAGCATCCGAAGATGCAGCCACATCAACCTTATAAAATGTTGAAAAGGTATGAACGGACGACCAGGTCGTCGCCTTGCACACTTGTGCAACCGACGCTTGATGTTGGAAGGCCCGGGAAGCACCAATTGCCTTGGTGGAATGCGCCGCAACCGGAAAGGGAGGCGCCGACCCCTTAAGGGCATAGGCCTGTATGACGGTCTGCCTGACGACACCGCTCGGCCCTGTTTTGGACCAGACACAGATTTCCGAATGGAAACAGTAGCAGACAGGTACACACGTAAGGCTTGTACCCATCTTAATGTATGAAGCGCAAACTCTCAGGGATGCGATGGGTGAGGACACAAGGACGGAAGAACAATGTCCTTCTTAAGGTGAAAGGCCGAGACCATCCTTAGAAAAGAAGGATGGTCGTGGGCGCAACACCAACATATCCTTATGGAGGACCAAGTAAGGCGACTTGCCGGACAAGGCCGCCAACTCAGACACCCGTCTAACCGAAGCAATGGCCACTAAGGCCAACTTCCGGGACAAGGTCAAGAGAGGAATCTCTCTGATATTCTCAAAGGGATGTTCTTGGAGAACCGAGATGCATCAACATCAGATCCCAAGTAGGGAGAGGAGGCTTGACAGGGGGGAATCACATGGCGAACCCCCTGCACAAAAGGTACTAATCAAGGAATGGCCCGGTAGCGGTCATTGAAAAAGACAGCCCGGGCGGAAATCCGACCCTCAAATGGTATGCAAGGCCAGCTTTTGGGTCACACCACGCTGCAAGAACAGCAAAATCCTGGGAACGGAATACATCCGAGGATGCCACTCAAGTTCCTCGCACATAGCGATGTAAGCCTTCCAGGTACGGTGAGATATCTTTCTGGAGGAACATTCCCCTGTCAACATAGAAGAGATGACCGAATACGAGAGAACTCGGTCCTTCAGCACCTGGCTTTAAAGAGCCATGCCATTAAAGCCAAGGACTGTAAAGCAGGATGAAGTATGGGATCATGAGACAGAAGGTCCACCCCAATAGGCCGTCGCCAGGAATGTCTGCGACTAGCCCAAGTAGATCGGCGTACCAATGTCGCCGTTCCGGAGCACTGGAATGGCCTCAGCCCCTACTCTGCGAAGCCGGCGAAGCAACAACAGTAGCGGAGGGTAAGCATATATCAGGCGATACTGCCCCCACGGGCTTCCAACGCATCTGACACGTCCGCCCAGGGGTCCCTGGACCTGACCACGATCTTGCCACCTTGCGAGTAAAGTGGAGAGGCCACAAGGTCCACTTCCGGTGCCCCACCTCCGGTAAAGAAGGTGGAAACACCTCCGGATGCAAGGACCCTTCGCCTGCAATGCACACGGCCGACAGGACCGTCTTGCAGCGAGATGTATGAAAATCCCAAAGAGACTCCGCAATGTATCGGAGAAGGGAGGCCCCAGTGTAGAGGGTGCCTCAAATGTTGGCTAATAAAGGCAACTTGACGGAACTTCCCTAGAAACTCGGTCAGAGGACTAGTACCTCAGCCTCCACAGGTGGCGCAAACCCACCCCAGGCACAGAGACCCTAAAGGCTAAAGCAGTTGTAGTGCACCTGCTAGACGACTGATGGATGAAGCAGAGGCTTTTGCCCAGTCATTGAGCTACAAAAAATGCCAGAGACGCAGCCACTAACGGGCGTAACGCTAACCCCAGCCTGGCGAACACAGTCCAAGCCAACGCTTCTGATCACCACTGAAAGCCGGTGGAAAGTGATACCCCTGAAACCAGGGATCCTTGTGACAATGCTCCATCCAGCAGCTACCCATGGATAGGTGCTGATTGTGCAAACACATAGTTTATACTATGTATTGCGTCAAACGCACAAATGGAGAGTGTGGGAGGAAACCCACCCAGCCACAAAGAGCATAATATCACCACATACGGCGTATGTAGTTTAGTATTTGTGGATAAACCTATTAAAACGCATATATACTGTGCCAGCGACGAAGGCGCGCACATAATCGGGGCCTGGACTTAAACCAGCCATGCAGATTGCGTACACAACCGTGTAGGTATGTTAGCCTGCGAATAAACAAATTGCACATGTTTATACTGTGCATAGCGCTGAGAATGCGCACACCATTGGAACGCAGGGGAGAAACCTGCGCACCCGGATGAAACCCATGCAGACTGCATACGCATACCAAGTATGGTATTATAGTATGTGTGCTAAACATTTTGCACAAGCCCATGTGTGCATGGCACCGAAGGCGCGCACACTGTTGGCGCGTGGGAGGAACCGAAGTACCCCACGCATACTCAGAGAATGCAATACCTACAGCTACTGTAAATGTATTTAGTGTAGTGTATAGACATAATGTGTATGTTTACACCGTGTATTGCACCAAAGGCATGCATGTCATGTAGCATGGGCAGAAACCCACGCAGACTGCATACGCATACCATGTAGGTATTATAGTGTGTGTGCTAAACATTTTGCACAAGCTCATGTGTGCATAGCACCGAAGGCGCACACACCGTTGGCGCGTGGGAGGAACCGAAGTACCCCACGCATACTCAGAGAATGCAATACCTACAACTACTGTGAATGTATTTAGTGTAGTGTATAAACATAATGTGTATGTTTACATCGTGTATTGCACCAAAGGCATGCATGTCATGTAGCGTGAGCGGAAACCCACGCAGACTGCAAAGACATACCGGGTAGGTATGTTAGTATGTGGATATCCAGTCGCACAAATTTAGACTGGGCATAGCGCCGAAGCGCCCATACCAATGGAGTGTGGGAGGGAACCGGAGTACCCGGAGGAAAACCACAGACTGCCTACACATACCGTGTAGGTATTATAGCATGCGTGACAAACATTGAACATGTTTAACTGTGCAGAAGGCCAAAGGCGCACATACCGTCAGCGCGTGGGAGGAAACCGGAACACTCGGAAGAACTCCACGCAGACAGCACAGATACCGTGAAGGAATGATAGCATGTGAATCAACATATTGCACATGTTTATGCTGTGCATTTCCATTGGAGCGTGGGGGGAAACCGGAGTACCCGGAGGAACCCCACGCAAACAGTATACCCATACTGTAAACATGTATAGTATGTGCAATAAACATATTGAACATGTCTATACTGTGCAGAGAGCCGAAGCGCACATATCATGAGACTGCGGGAGGACGCCGAAGCCCCCGCCAACCCAGAGAGTATAATACATACTGTGAGGGGGTTCGCTCGGCAGCGGGTGTGTGTGATCCCCTGGGTGGGCTCCCCACACAAAAACAGGCCCAGCAGACGGAGGTTGTGGTTTTCAAGATCAAAAAGGTGCGGTTTATTTCTCTATTTACAGTGACAAAAAAAAACACAGCAAAGCAAAAAGAAACCAACAAAATAAACCCTGGTCAGCTTGACCTCTGACTAAACATGCAGGTTTCCTAACTAACAACTGGGATCAGCCTAGTGCTGTCCTAGTCCCTAAGTCCCTGGTTTAGTCAATGTCCAAACAAATAGCCACACAGGCTTTGTCTCACCGCACAGGGGTTCACTCTCCCTAGACAGTCCACACAGGTCTGGGTCCAGGCATGAGCAAAAACCTAATGAATCTGGGAGTTTTTATATAGGCCTTAAACCAGCTGACAAGCTTCAGCTGGTCTCATCAACTCCCTGCCTGCACGACGCCCAGCCCTCTCCCTAGAGGTATGAGTCATCAATGAGCCCACTAGCCTCAGCTGGGCTTCATCAACTCTCTCCCTAGTTGTATAAGTCGGCATAAAGCCTGAATCTGGGAGAAATATACCTACCCCCCTGGATGCAACCAGGTGACTTTACCTTCCTGCTGTCACATCCGCCCCCCTCTTGTTTTAACCTTGGGGTTGGAACACCAGCAATCAGGCATTCATGTACTCGAGACAAAGCATCCACATTCCCCATTTGAACGCCAGGGCGATGCTTTACTGTGAAGTTGAATTCCTGTAGGGCCAGGAACCACCTATTCACTCTTCTATTTGTCTCCTTGTTTTGAGCCATCCACTTTAACGGAGCGTGATCCGTAACCATGTCAAAGTGCCTACCTAGCAGGTAGTACCGAAGGGAATCTAGAGCCCACTTCACCGCTAAACACTCCTTTTCAACCGTGGCGTAATTTACCTCATGGGACTTCAACTTCCTGCTGAGGTAAATGACTGGGTGCTCTTCCCCGTTCCAGACCTGGGACAATACTGCTCCTAACCCCATACCTGACGCATCACTTTGTACGACAAAGTCTTTAGAGAAGTCGGGTGAGTACAACACTGGCTGGCTACATAAGGCTTGTTTCAAGAATTGGAATGCTGCCTCAGCCTCGGGGGTCCATTTAATCATGACCGACCCTTTCCCTTTCGTCAGGTTGGTTAGGGGCACAGCCTTAGAAGCAAAGTGGGGAATGAAGCGCCGATAATAACCCGCGATTCCCAGAAAGGCCCGTACCTGCTTCTTGCTGTTGGGACGTGGCCAACTCTGGATGGCCTCGACTTTGTTGAGTTGGGGTTTTATCACTCCCCTGCCAATGGTGTACCCAAGATATTTGGCCTCCTCCTGCCCAATGGTACACTTCTTGGGGTTAGCCGTAAACCCCGCTTCACGGATAGAGTCTAGGACTGCTTGCACTTTTGGCAGATGTAAGGCCCAATCTGTGCTATGGACAATTACGTCATCCAGATAAGCCGCAGCATACTTCCGATGGAGCCTCAGTATCTGGTCCATTTTCCGCTGGAATGTGGCCGGCGCATTCTGTAACCCGAACGGCATTCTCTTATATTGGAACGCCCCGTCTGGGGTTACAAATGCGGTTTTCTCTTTGGCCGACTTGGCCAGGGGAATTTGCCAATACCCTTTTGTGAGGTCAAGAGTCGTCATGTATCGGGCTGTTCCCAGCCGGTCGATCAACTCATCTACACGTGGCATGGGGTAGGTGTCAAATTTTGTAACTTTGTTCAACTGACGAAAATAGTTACAAAATCGCCAGCTCCCATCCGGTTTAGGCACCAACACAATGGGACTAGACCAATCACTTTGGGACTCCTCTATCACCCCTAAGTTCAGCATTTTCTGTACTTCCTCCCGTATTGCCTCCCGTCGGGCCTCTGGGATCCGATAGGGTTTTAACTTCACCCTTTCACCGGGCGGGGTAATAATATCATGCTCTACCCCAGATGTTTGTCCCGGCAGCTCAGAGAACACCTCCTTGTTGCGAAGCACAAACTCCTTAACCTCCTGTTTGTTGGGGTTGTGACAAGGTGGCTGCTATTCCAACCTCCGGAATCACGCAACCAGTTTGAGCTGGTGACCAAGTTTCTGCGACTAGGGACTCTCTATCCCTCCAGGCTTTCAACAGATTAACGTGATATATCTGTTCGGGCTTTCGCCTTCCTGGTTGTCTGACCTTGTAATTCACTTAGCTCACTTTTTCCATTATCTCGTAGGGGCCTTGCCATTTGGCAAGGAATTTACTTTCAACCGTAGGGACAAGTACCAATATCCTATCCCCCGGGGAAAAGGTACGGGTCTTGGCTCCACGGTTGTACTCTCTGCTGTGCCAACTGCGCTTGGGCCAAATGTTCCTTCACGATGGGCATTACCTGTGCAATTCGATCTTGCATCAGGGCGACATGCTCAATCACACTCCTGTGGGGAGAACTCTCACTTTCCCAAGTTTCCTTGGCAATATCCAACAGCCCTCTTGGGTGTCTCCCATACAGTAACTCAAAGGGGGAGAATCCCGTAGAGGATTGGGGCACCTCCCTAATAGCAAACATCAAATAAGGAAGTAGACAGTCCCAATCCTTTCCATCTCTATCCACCACTTTCTTCAACATTTGTTTTAGGGTTTTGTTGAATCTTTCAACCAGCCCATCGGTTTGGGGGTGATACACAGATGTACGCAATTGCGTCACTTTGAACAATTTACACAGCTCTTTCATAACCCGGGACATAAAGGGTGTACCTTGGTCCGTAAGCAGTTCTTTACAAATACCCACCCGGCTAAAAACAAGAGATAGCTCTTTGGCTATGGTTTTGGCCGAGGTATTTCTGAGAGGGATCGCTTCTGGATAACGGGTGGCATAGTCCATTATAACCAATATGTACTAGTGCCCCCTAGCGGACTTGATTATAGGACCTACCAAATCCATTGCGATTCTCTCAAACGGGACCTCAATGATGGGTAGAGGGACCAGCGGGCTACGGAAATGTGGCATCGGGGCCGACCTCTGACACACAGGGCAGGAGGAACAATAATTTTCTATGTCCTTCATCACCCCAGGCCAATAGAATCTCTGTAATACCCTCTATCGGGTTTTCTCTGTCCCCAGATGACCTCCAAGAATGTGCCCATGGGCCAACTCCAACACCAACTTCCTGTAAGGTTTGGGCACCACAAGCTGCTCAACGGTTTCTTCTGCCCTTTTTGCCACCCAATACAGTAGGTCCTTCTCTACGCTGAAGTATGGGTAAGTGCAGGTATTATCTGGGTTCACTAACTCGCCATCTATTTCCACTACGTTTTCCCGTGCCTTTATTAGGGCGGGGTCTTTTAACTGTTCTGTGGCAAAATTTTCCCTGTGAACCTCCAGATCAGAAAACTCCACAGACGGTAGGTTTTCGTCTGAGGAGGTGGGCTCCTCTCCAGTTTCTTGAGTCTCCCCTGCCAATACTGACAAGGGAAATTCTGGAGAGTCCTCACCACTCTCAGAGGAGTTCTGGCTATCACATTCCTGGTACATAGGGGCACCAGTGGGGGGCTCAGGATCATCCCACAGTTCCCAGAACTTCGGAAAATCCCTTCCCACAATGGCATCATGCGGTAATTGAGATACTAACCCCACTGGATGAGAGAGGGTACCTTTGGGGGTCTCGAAACACACTGTAGTCACTGGATACTCTCAGGTGTCCCCATGCACACAAATAACAGCTACCTTGCTATTCCCAGAGACCTCTGTTTTAACTAATTCAGCCTTTATCAGGGTCACAAGGCTACCTGAATCCAGCAATACCACAACATTTCTACCATTAATACACATTTTGCATAAATGTTTCTCAGTTCCCCGAATGGCAGTGCATGCGACTGTCGCACACAGCGACTGACGTCGGTCCGTCAGAAAGTCACATTGCATGGGTTCCTCCACAACCGGGCAATTTGCTGCAATATGTCCCGCTTGCCGGCAGCGGTAGCAAATAATCCTTTTGGCTGCCTCTTGAGCCCCTGACTTCCCAGGCTGTTCTCGCCAAACTTGGGGTAGAGCTCCCACCCACTCACTCTCTCCACCCTCACCCCTTGGAATCCTCTTATCCGCCCCTGGGGATGGTCTGGTCTTAGGGTGGAAAGTCCGAGAGTCTCTGGAAGAGGCCGTCAGGTTCTCTGTAGCCAAGTATTTCTCTACACGATCCACAAGACCACCGGCCGTCTCTGGGTCTCCATGGCTTACCCACTTTTGGATGGCAGTAGGAAGAGCTCTCAAAAACCGATCCATTACAACACGTTCCACAATCTCTGGTGCGGACAAAGTCTCTGGCTGTAGCCACTTCCTGCTCAGGTGAATGAGATCATACATTTGAGACCTGGGGGGTTTTCCAAGCTGGAAAGTCCAGTTATGCACACGCTGAGCCCGGACAGCCAGGGTGACACCCAGCCTTGCCAATATTTCAGCTTTTAGCATCACATAGTCTTTTGCTTGGTCAGGCTCTAGGTCATAGTAAGCCTTCTGCGATTCACCAGTTAACAGAGGAGCCACCAGTCCAGCCCACTGCTCCTCAGGCCACTTTTCTCTTTCAGCAGTCCTTTCAAATGTGGTCAAAAATACCTCTGGATCATCCTCTCCAGTCATTTTTGTCAATAAACGACTCACCCCAAAGGACGCGGTATTAGTGGGACGGCTTTCCTCACTGGTCTGCGGACGTTGCTGCACTACTGCTTCCATTTGTTGTAGTCTCTGCTCTTGCTTCTGTAACAGGTCTATGAAGCGGGCCTCAGATTGCTGCTGGGCTTGTTGCTGAGCTTCCAGACTCTGTTGGTGAGCTTGCTGCTGGGCTGCAAGGCTCCTTTGCAAACTTGCATTTGTCTGCTGTTGATTGGCATTTGCTAGAGCCAGCTGTTTCAGTATCTCCTCCATGCTGGCTTAAAAAAAACTGCCACTGGTTCTCCACCAACTGTGAGGGGGTTCGCTCGGCAGCGGGTGTGTGTGATCCCCTGGGTGGGCTCCCCACACAAAAACAGGCCCAGCAGACGGAGGTTGTGGTTTTCAAGATCAAAAAGGTGCGGTTTATTTCTCTATTTACAGTGACAAAAAAAACCACAGCAAAGCAAAAAGAAACAAACAAAATAAACCCTGGTCAGCTTGACCTCTGACTAAACATGCAGGTTTCCTAACTAACAACTGGGATCAGCCTAGTGCTGTCCTAGTCCCTAAGTCCCTGGTTTAGTCAATGTCCAAACAAATAGCCACACAGGCTTTGTCTCACCGCACAGGGGTTCACTCTCCCTAGACAGTCCACACAGGTCTGGGTCCAGGCATGAGCAAAAACCTAATGAATCTGGGAGTTTTTATATAGGCCTTAAACCAGCTGACAAGCTTCAGCTGGTCTCATCAACTCCCTGCCTGCACGACGCCCAGCCCTCTCCCTAGAGGTATGAGTCATCAATGAGCCCACTAGCCTCAGCTGGGCTTCATCAACTCTCTCCCTAGTTGTATAAGTCGGCATAAAGCCTGAATCTGGGAGAAATATACCTACCCCCCTGGATGCAACCAGGTGACTTTACCTTCCTGCTGTCACAATACATACATATACTGTGAATGTATCTGGAGTCGTGCATAAACATATTTTGTACGTTTATATCATGTATGGCACTGGGGGGTACACCCACGCAGACACAGAGACCAATAACACATACATACACTGTGAATGTATGCAGTGTAAAGGTATAGGATGGGTTTAAATTATGGCGCAGAGGCGCATAATCTTCTCTGCATCATTCCAACCTGCTTGACTGTGCTGCCGAAGCAGCATGCAGGTAACAGGTAACCTCTGATCCTCAGACCGTGTGTCTGTCAGAGCTCAAATCATTCCCCAGGAAATGGCGGGAAATGTTACCTCAGGTATCACACAGAAGACTCACAGGGACTAGAGACATAAATGAATAAAGTCCTCCCTCATCCATGCTGCTCTTGAGGCAGCGTGAGGAAAACTTTGAGGAAACTGTAAAAGAAAAGCTTGTCACAGCAATTCCAGCCTGAGAGTGTTTCTCACATCATCAATGAGATCACTTACAAGCACCCTGTCATTCACTGACACAGAACTGGAGTCTTCCTCACAAGGGAATGTCCTGTTCATAAAAACATTAAATATTCAGAGGTAGGGTCCTGAGCATAGTAGCTAGGCCCATATCTGACTCAGAGCACCCCTTCAGTAAAGATTTTTGTGGGGGGGGGGGGGCTTATAGCTCCTTTTGCTCGCACACCGCTTCCATTCTGACAGGAATGATTCCAGGACTGCTGACAACTGGTCCATAAGGACCGCAGGTGCAGGAAACATATGAACATGTTTAACTGTGCAGCACTGCCAGTTGCCCCAAACAAGTGTGGAGAGCAGGTGTATCAGACTCCATAACGCCACCCTCTGAGACCTTATACACTATACAGTGAATATACAGTCCACCCACTGGCTACTCTGAGGCTGAGGAGGGGATACCCGGGAGGACCCACCAACCCTTAAGGACCGCACAGTCTGTGAGGAGATTGTGAGGGGATTCGTGCCTCCACCAGAAATAAATGCGCGGCGGCCACAAGAAATTGGCCGCAGCTATAACTGCGCCACTGAACGCCAAGATGGCCGCCGAGCGCGAAATTCAAAGCTCTAATGCGCGCCAATGGCGCACGCAATAATCACCTCACACACACACCAGAAAAAACTGCAGACATGAGCGCCCAGCCAGGCCAGAGTGATCCCCAAGCACATCACCAGTACAGGGTGCAGAGAGCAGCATAACAGGGGGGAGACAGGGAGAAACCCCCACACACAGAAACACAGCCAGCATGTACTCACCTGCAGTAGGAGAGACTACTTACCCGTCCCTTTCAGGGACCCACTGGCTTGTTTCAGACAGACCTATCACAGAGTCGTACTGCGTAGCTGTCGGCCCGGTCCACCGCGAGAGATACAGTCAGTCAAGTACTGTTCAATCTTAAGAGGACCGCAGGAGCATGAAAGCAACCCGGCCAACCCCTGGAGTCATGGGGTATGTCGTGAACTGAGTCTCATGGAAACAAGAGGAGGATCAGCACGCTCGATGGTCGGACAGGGAAGACTACGAGGATACTAGTGTACCCAACCTGTTGCCCAGCCGACAGTTGATTGAAGGTCTCAAAAATAAAATAATAAAATTCCCAAAGGAATAAAATTTAAAAAAGTAAAATCTTCCAGGAGACTGGCTCCTGAGAGAGCCACGTCTTCTCCTTCTGCTAGGCAGAAAAAAAACTGAGGTCTGCTAGCTGCAGGTGGGAGGGTAATGTCCGGAGGGACCGCCCCCTTGGGCGGGGCTGTTCAGCTCTGGTTTGTTCTAGAATGTTTTAACATCTAACATTCTGCCTAGATCTTCTCCTGCAAGCAGGGACATATACCCACACGTTTACAGTATCCAGCTGTGTCAGTCCATGGACGATAAGAGAAAACTTCTTCTTCGCGGCCTGTGGTGGGGCTCCTTACCCTTAATAGACTGGGGAAGGAAGGTGCTCTTATCTCCTGTGTCGTTTTTAATTATGTCATCCAGAGCGGCCCCAGTCTACCGCCCTTAAAGGGCAAGTCAGCCAGGAGCTTTTTGGAAGCTAGATCGGCCGACCAGCATTTCAGCCAGATAAGGAGACGCATCACCACAGCAGAAATGGAGGCCCCCGTTATTAAAGGGGGTCGCATCCACAGTGGCATCGCACACGAAGACTAAATCCTGCGCAAGTTGGTGAGCCAGGGCAATGGTTTCAGGAGGGAGATTATGCTCCTGCACTGTATGGTGCAAAATTCTTGCCCAGCCTGCGAGTGTCTGAGACACAAGTGTCGCCGCCACTAAAGGGCGTAAGGCGGCCCCCAATAAGGTGAACCATAGTTCTACACGCCACTTCTAACCTCCTGTCAGCGGGATCCTTAAAACACAGGAGTCCCTTCCATTGGGAGCGTGGTAGCCTTATTCAAAACGGGCGACCGGGGGGGGGGGGGTCGACTACTGGGGGGTGAGCCCACTTCTTAACCAGGTCCTCTTCAAAAGGGGTACCTTAAGGCTATGCGCCGTGGGACCGGCAAAGTCTTCTGTGGCTTATCCCAGACTTGGTCAATGAATGCATTAAAAAAAAGGCACATATGGAAAAACCTTTTTTGAAGAAACGGCTTTAAAGGAACCAAAGGAGACAGCATTCAGCTTGAGAGTGTCCCTCACAGCATCAATGAGTTAACTCACAAGCACCCTGTCAGTTGGTGGTTCAGGACAAGGGTCTTCCTCACAAGGAATTTCCTGTCCAAACACATCAAAATCCTTAGAACTAGGGTCCTCAGCAGCAGAAGCTAGGGCCATATCTAAGTCAGAGCACTCCCCATGTGGAGATTGTGTGGGGAGGGGGCGCTTTACAGCCCCCGTGTGTTCGCACACCGCTTCCAGCTTGACAAGGAATGATTCCAGGACTGCCGACAACTGGTCCATAGGGACCGCAGATGCAGGAGCACTGCGCCAGGTGCCTCTGACAAGTGTGGAGAAGCAGGTGAACCAGACTCCATATTGCCACCCTCTGAGACCTTATTCACTATTACAGTGAATAATACAGTCCACTCACTGGCTGTGCTGAGGGGATACCCGGAGGACTCACCACCCTTAGGGACCGCTCGGTTCCGCTGTACGAGCCGCGCTGTAGCGTGAGTGAAGCCTGAGGAGAATGAAGGATCTGTGAGGAGATGAGGTATTTCGCGCCGTTCAGCAGCGCCGCTAGAGGCCGAAAACGAAACAAAGCGCTGCGGCTACAAGAAAATGGCCGCCGGGCGCCTGTATAACTGTGCTTTGAGCCGTGGCAAAATAGCCGCCGATAGTGCACTTTTTAAATTTAAAACACCGCGCCAATGGCGCACGCAATAAACCTCACACACTCCCCCAGAACACTTCCCCAGTTCACTAACAGCCATGGAGCCCCCCCCCCAGGGCAGAGCGACCCCCCCAAGTATCCCCACACAGCACAGCACCAGAGCAGGGTGCAGAGAGCAGCATAACAGGGGGGGGGGAGACAGGGAGAACCCCCCACAAACAAAAACACAGCCAGTATGTACTCACCTTGCAGCAGGAGAGACTACTTACCCGTCCCTAGAGGGACCCACTGGCTTGTTTCAGACAGACCTTTCACAGAGTCGTACTGCATAGCGGTCGGCCCGGTCCACCGCGAAAGATACAGTAGGTACTGTTCAATCTTGAGGACTGCGGGAGCATGAAAGCAACCCGGCCACCCCTGGAGCCATGGGGTATGTCGTGAACTGAGTCTCACGGACACAAGGCGAGGATCAGCACACACTCGATGGTCGGACAGGGAAGACTACGAGGATACTAGTGTACCCAACCTGTTGCCCAGCCGACAAGTTGATTGAAGGTCTCAAAAATAAAATTCCCAAAGGAATAAAATTTAAAAGCAAAAATCTTCCAGGAGACTGGCTCCTGAGAAAGCCACATCTTCTTCTGCTAGGCAGAAAAAAAAACTGAGGCTGCTAGCTGCAGGTGGGAGGGTAATGTCCGGAGGGACCTCCCCCCTGGGCAGGGCTGTTCGGCTCTGGCTTGTTCTAGAATGTTTTAACATCTAACATTCTACCTAGGTCTTCTCCTGCAAGCACATGTAATCAGTACGAGAGCTGTGTCGGTCCATGGACGATAAGAGAAAAAGCAAATTGGACATAATGTCACACAAAACTCCAAAAATGGGCTGGTCAAAATTCTTGGCACCCTTAACTTAATATTTGGTTGCACACCCTTTGGAAATAACTGAAATCAGTCGCTTCCTATAACCAATTAGCTTCTTACACCTCTCACCCAGAATTTTGGACCACTCTTCCTTTGCAAACTGCTCCAGGTCTCTCTTATTGGAAGGGCGCCTTTTCCCAACAGCAATTTTAAGATCTCTCCACAGGTGTTCAATGGGATTTAGATCTGGACTCATTGCTGGCCACTTCAGAACTCTCACAGCGCTTTGTTACCATCCATTTCTGGGTGCTTTTTGACATATGTTTGGGGTCATTGTCCTGCTGGAAGACCCAAGATCTCGGACGCAAACGCAGCTTTCTGACACTGGGCTCTACAGTGCAACCCAAAATCCTTTGGTAATCCTCAGATGTCATGATGCCTTGCACACATTCAAGGCACCCAGTCCCAGAGGCAGCAAAACATCATTCAACCTCCACCATATTTCACTGTAGGTACTGTGTTCTTTTCTTTGTAGGCCTCATTACGTTTTCGGTAAACAGTAGAATGATGTGCTTTACCAAAAAGCTCTCTTGGTCTCATCTGTCCACAAGACATTTTCCCAGAAGGATTTTGGCTTACTCACTCAAGTACATTTCGGCAAACTGTAGTCTTGCTTTTTATGTCTGTGTCAGCAGTGGGGTCCTCCTGGGTCTCCTGCCATAGCGTTTCATTTCATTTAAATGTCGATGGATAGTTTGCACTGACACTGATGCTCCCTGAGCCTGCAGGACAGCTTGAATTTCTTTGGAACTTGTTTGGGGCTGCTTATCCCCCATCCGGACTATCCTGCGTTGTAACCTTTCATCAGTTTTTCTCTTCCGTCCACGCCCAGAGAGATTAGCTACAGTGCCATGGGATGCAAACTTCTTGATAATGTTGCGCACAGTGGACAAAGGCAAATCTAGATCTCTGGAGACGGACGTGTAACCTTGAGATTGATTTTTTCCACAATTTTGGTTCTCAAGTCCTCAGACAGTTCTCTTCTCCTTTCAGTTGGCCATGCTTAGTGTGGCACACACACACACACACAATGCAAAGACTAAGTTAACTTCTCTCCTTTTTATTTGCTTTCAGGTGGGATTTTTATATTGCCCACACCTGTTACTTGCCCCAGGTGAGTTTAAAAGGAGCATCACATGCTTTAACCACTTGACAACTGGGCACTTAAACCCCCTTCCTAACCAGACAAATTTTCAGCTTTCGGTGCTCTCACATTTTGAATGACAATTACTCAGTCATACAACACTGTACCCATATGAAATTTTTGTCCTTTTTTTCACACAAATAGAGCTTTCTTTTGGTGGTATTTAATCACTGTTGGGTTTTTTATTTTTTGCGCTATAAGAGAAAAAAGACTGAAAATTTTGTAAAAAAATGAATTTTTCTTTATTTCCGTTATAAAATTGTGCAAATTAGTATTTTTTCTTCATACATTTTGGCCAAAATTTATACTGCTACATATCTTTGGTAAAAATAAGTACAAATTGGTGGATATTTTTTGGTCTTTGTGAAAGTTATAGAGTCCACAAGCTATGGTGCCAATATCTGAAAATTGATCACACCTGAAGTACTGACGGCCGATCTCATTTCTTGAGACCCTAACATGCCAGAAAAGTACAAATACCCCCCAAATGACCCCTTTTTGGAAAGAAGACATTCCAAGGTATTTAGAAAGAGTCATTGTGAGTTTTTTGAAGTTGTCATTTTTTCCCACAATTCTTTGCAAAAATCAAGATTTTTTTTTCTTTTTTTTTTTTTTTCCACAAAATTGTCATATTAGCAGGTTATTTCTCACACACAGCATATGCATACCACAAATTACACTCCAAAACACATTCTGCTATTCCTCCCGAGTATGGCGATACCACATGTGTGAGACTTTTACACAGCGTGGCCACATACAGAGGCCCAACATGCAGGGAGCACCTTCAGGCGTTCTGGAGCACCCAGGCCAATTCTGACATTTCTCTCCTACATGTAAAAATCATCATTTATTTGCTATAAAATTACATAGAACCCCAAAACATTATATATGTTTTTTTAGCAAAGACCTTAAAGAATATAATGGTGGTCATTGCAACTTTTTATCTTGCACGGTATTTGCGCAGAAATTTTCTAACGCGTTTTTTACGGGAAAAAACTGTTTTGTGCCTAAAAGAAAAAAAAAACAGTAAAGTTAGCCCAGTGTTTTTGCATAATGTGAAAGATGAAGTTACGCCGAGTAAATAGATACCTAACATGTCACCCTTCAAAATTGCACACGCTCGTGGAATGGCGCCAAACTTCGCTACTTAAAAATCCCCATAGGCAATGCTTTAAATATTTTTACTGGTTATATGTTTTGAGTTACAGAGGAGGTCTAGGGCCAAAATTATTGCTCTCGCTCTAACGTTCGCAACGATACCTCACATGTGTGGCTTGAACACCGTTTTCATATGTGGGCGGGGCTTACGTATGCGTTCACTTCTGCATGCGAGCTCGCGGGGGCAGGGGCGCTTTAAAAAATATATATATATTTTATTGTTCATTTTACTTTATTTATTTTAGTTTGACATGTTTTTCCGCCCCAAATTTTTTTTTTTAGCACTTTTATTCCTATTACAAGGAATGTAAACATCCCTTGTAATAGGAATATGGCATGACAGGTCCTCTTTACAGTGAGATATGGGGGGGGGGGGTGTCAATAAGACCCCACATCTCACCTCTAGGCTGGGAAGCCTAAAAAAAAAAAAAAAAAAAAAACAAACAATCTTGGCTTTGATCGTAGCGGTGAGTCGGTAGAAGCACCGGAGGGCAGCGGGAGGGGGGGGGCATCCCCTCTCACCTTCCGTAAGAGCGATCAAGCGGTGGAACAGCCGCTATGATTGTTCTTATGGTGTAGGGAATCGCCAGCTGAAAAAGCGAATATCTGAATGATGCCTGTAGCTGCTCCCATCATTCAGATATCTCCGCACAAAGTCAAGGACGTCATATGACGGCCGGCGGGCGGGCGGGAAGTGGTTATTGCAGAGTATTGCCGGGTATTGAGGAGTATTGCCGGGTATTGTGGAGTATTGCGGAGTATGGCAGGGTATGGGCAGGGTATTGCAGAGTATTGGCAGGGTGTATGGCAGGGTATGGGCAGGGTATTGCAGAGTATTGGCAGGGTGTATTGCAGAGTATTGCACAGGGTATTGCAGAGTATTGGCAGGGTGTATTGCAGAGTATTGCACAGGGTATTGCAGAGTATTGCACAGGGTATTGCAGAGTATTGCACAGGGTATTGCAGAGTATTGCACAGGGTATTGCAGAGTATTGCACAGGGTATTGCAGAGTATTGCACAGGGTATTGCAGAGTATTGCACAGGGTATTGCAGAGTATTGCACAGAGTATTGCACAGGGTATTGCAGAGTATTGCACAGGGTATTGCAGAGTATTGCACAGGGTATTGCAGAGTATTGCACAGGGTATTGCAGAGTATTGCACAGGGTATTGCAGAGTATTGCACAGGGTATTGCAGAGTATTGCACAGGGTATTGCAGAGTATTGCACAGGGTGTATTGCAGAGTATTGCACAGGGTGTATTGCAGAGTATTGCACAGGGTGTATTGCAGAGTATTGCACAGGGTGTATTGCAGAGTATTGCACAGGGTGTATTGCAGAGTATTGCACAGGGTGTATTGCAGAGTATTGCACAGGGTGTATTGCAGAGTATTGCACAGGGTGTATTGCAGAGTATTGCACAGGGTGTATTGCAGAGTATTGGCAGAGTATTGCACAGGGATGGCTGAGCAGGGATGGATGGATTGCTGGATCTGTGACTGCATTTGTCACAGATCCAGCCCACAGCTGACATGGGGGAGGGAGCGGACATGATCCGCTCCCTCCCCTCTCCTCTCACACTGTACCGATCGGTACAGAGAGGGGAGGGAGGAACCGGCGTCATCAAATGACGCCGGTCTGTTTACAAGTGATCGCTCCGTCATTTGACGGAGCGATCACGTGGTAAACGGCCGCGATTAGCGGCCATCTACCGTGATCCGTGATGCGCCGGGTCTTCCGGACCCGGCGGTCACGGACATATCCTGGAGCGCGCCCCTGGGGGCGCGCGGGAGCAAGATTCTGTGAGGACGTCCCTGGGACGTCCACTCAGGATAACTCGACCGCGCTGTGGACGTCTTTTGTACATGGCGCGGTCGGGAAGTGGTTAAACAAACAATCTTATTTATCCACAATTTTGAAATGGTGCCAAGAATTTTGACCAGCCCATTTTTGGAGTTGTGTGACATGTCCAATTTGCTTTTTTTCCCCTCCCTTTTTTGTTTTGTTCCAATACGCACAAAGGGAATAAAACATGTGTATAGCAAAAACATGTGTTACTGCAATACTTTTCTGTGAAAAATAATAGGATTTTTGTACTCACCGTAAAATCCGTTTCTCTGACGTCCATGGACCGACACAGCTCTCATACTGATTACATGTGGGTATATGTCCCTGCTCGCAGGAGAAGACCTAGGCAGAATGTTAGAGGTTAAAACATTCTAGAACAAGCCAGAGCTGAACAGCCCCGCCCAGGGGGGCGGTCCCTCCGGACATTACCCCCCCACCTGCAGCTAGAAGCCTCAGTTCGTAACAAAGCAGTACAAACTTAAAAGGAAGGGTGGGTGCTGCGTCCGTCCATGGACGTCAGAGAAACGGATTTTACGGTGGAGTACAAAAATCCTACTTTCTTTTATCGTCCATGGACCGACGCAGCTCTCATACTGATTACATGTGGGACGTCCCAAAGCAGTATAAGAAAAGGGTGGGAGCAAAAAAGTAAGGAACAACCAAAACTTCACTCCAAACCAGCAAAGCCCCTCAACGGAGGAGTTGCAACATTAGACAGCGGCCTGCAACACTTTGCGGCCGAAGGAAGCATCCGAAGATGCAGCCACATCAACCTTGTAGAACTTTGAAAAGGTATGAACGGACGACCAGGTCGTCGCCTTGCACACTTGTGCAACCGACGCTTGATGTCGGAAGGCCCGGGAAGCACCAATTGCCTTGGTGGAATGTGCCGCAACCGGAAAGGGAGGCGCCCGCCCCTTAAGGGCATAGGCCTGTATGACGGTCTGCCTGATCCACCTAAAGACAGTGGCAGACGACACCGCTCGGCCCTGTTTTGGACCAGACACAGATTTCCGAATGGAAACAGTAGCAGACAGGTACACTCGTAAGGCTTGTACCCATCTTAATGTATGAAGCGCAAACTCTCAGGGATGCGATGGGTGAGGACACAAGGATGGAAGAACAATGTCCTTCTTAAGGTGAAAGGCCAAGACCATCCTTAGAAAAGAAGGATGGTCGTGGGCGCAACACCAACATATCCTTATGGAGGACCAAGTAAGGCGACTTGCCGGACAAGGCCGCCAACTCAGACACCCGTCTAACCGAAGCAATGGCCACTAAGGCCAACTTCCGGGACAAGGTCAAGAGAGGAATCTCTCTGATATTCTCAAAGGGATGTTCTTGGAGAACTGAGATGCATCAAAATCAGATCCCAAGTAGGGAGAGGAGGCTTGACAGGGGGGGATCACATGGCGAACCCCCTGCACAAAAGGTGCTAATCAAGGAATGGCCCGGTAGCGGTCGATGAAAAAGACAGCCCGGGCCGAAATCCGACCCTCAAAAAAGGTATGCAAGGCCAGCTTTTGGGTCACACCACGCTGTACGAACAGCAAAATCCTGGGAACGGAAAACATCCGAGGATGCCACTTAAGTTCCTCGTACATAGCGATGTAAGCCTTCCAGGTACGGTGAGATATCTTTCTGGAGGAAGATTCCCGTGTCAACAACATAGAAGAGATGACCGAATACGAGAGAACTCGGTCCTTTAGCACCTGGCTTTAAACAGCCATGCCATTAGAGCCAAGGACTGTAAAGCAGGATGAAGTATGCTCTGCGAAGCCGGCGAGGCAACAACAGTAGCAGAGGGTAAGCATATATCAGGCGATACTGCCCCCACGGGCTTCCAACGCGTCTAACGCACCCGCCCAGGGGTCCCTGGATCTGACCACGATCTTGCCACCTTGTGAGTGAGTCGAGAGGCCACAAGGTCCACTACCGGTGCCCCACTTCCGGTAAAGAAGGTGGAAACACCTCCGGATGCAAGGACCCTTCGCCTGCAATGCACACGGCCGACAGGACCGTCTTGCAGCGAGATGTATGAAAATCCCAAAGAGACTCCGCAATGTATCAGAGAAGGGAGGCCCCAGTGTACAGGGTGCCTCAAATGTTGGCCAATAAAGGCAACTTGACGGAACTCCCCTAGAAACTCGGTCAGAGGACTAGTACCTCAGCCTCCACAGGTGGCGCAAACCCACCCCGGGCACAGAGACCCTAAAGGCTAAAGCAGTTGTAGTGCACCTGCTAGACGACTGATGAATGAAGCAGAGGCTTTTGCCCAGTCATTGAGCTACAAAAAATGCCAGAGACGCAGCCACTAACGGGCGCAACGCCAACCCCAGCCTGGCGAACAGTCCAAAGCAGGTGGAAAGTGATACCCCTGAAACCAGGGATCCTTGTGACAATGCTCCATCCA